>JASANB010001669.1:0-41510 GCA_030248155.1 Sabatieria punctata
GTCGCCAAGTCGTCGAATTCTTTCGCAAACGTGAGCGTGTCGTCCTTGTGGAACGGCAGAGGGAGTCCGTTGTAGTGTTCAAGCAATCCCTGCATGCTCAGTGGCACAAGATAGGCGGCCTCCGGAGCAGTGTCAGGCAAAAGAATGCCCAATGGAGTAGTCGTTTCCCTCGGGATTTCCGTGATCAGGTCTTTTCAAACTCTCCGGTCTCCCAACGATGAGGTCCCGACGGTCGGCCCAGCGAGTCCAGATCCGTCTGTCGGCGGCCATGTCCCTGAAGGGCTGGATCGTTACTGTAGGCCGGAATTCTTCTCCTGGTCGAGGGAGGCGGGCATTGAGCCGGTCATCATCCGTGATCGAGGGAACAGGTTCCACGGGGCCCGTCCTCGCCGAACGGACCGAGGCCATGTCCTCATCATAGTCGAACTGGTCGTAGGCAGTAGGGTCCTGCAGTAGTCGGCGTTGTCGCTCGGTGTGAGTGGTCCTTACGGTGGCGACAGATTGAGGTGAGGAAATCTGCTGAGCCGCGGGCGATGGTGAAGCTCCGCTGGCCGCCATCGCCATGGAACCAGAGGTATCCATGGGCTCCTGCGCCGGGGGCGGAGTAGTTTCCTTTTCCTCCTTCACGGTGACCGGCGGCATTCCAGGTGTTAGTGCCAGAGTCCTGGGGGCAGACACTTCCGATCTCACGACACTGCGAACGTCTGACTGTCCCTCGTCCATCTCCGATCTGCTGTACTCCTCATCACCTTCGCCAGACCGTCCTAGGATGGCCGTGTCACTCATTTCATCGACCGTGTCGCCTCTCTGGCTACGTTGATCGTGTTGGTCCGAATTTCTCTCGGCGGGCGGTTCTTGATCGCCCTGCTCCATCTGTTCGTCTGTACCAGGGGTTTCTCGGTCTCCACCTGGCACCGTTGCCGCCGAGGTCGGTCTCGCGTCCATCGACTCCACCCGTCGCTCAGCAGCCGCTGATGAGGGTGGCTGCACCACTGGTTGGTCTGAGTCCTCGTAGGCGTTCTCCATAAGCATGTTGCGCCGTTGTTCCCTGGCCAGGTACTGTTGGTGGTCCTTCTCTCGAAGAACCGCGTCCTGCTCTCTGCGTCTCGCCAATGCCGGGTCGGCCTTCTCTAGAAGAATTCGCCGTTGAATGTGGGTGTGGAACATCCATTGAAAGGAGCGAGAAGTGTCGGGCACCGCGGCCAAGTCATACTGGAAGGCCATTTCGGCGTCTGGTACCAGGGGACCAAACTCCACTGGCCTGGATGGCTCCCATCCCACAGGTTGTTTCCTTCGTTGCCAGCTGACAAATCGCAGATCCCTCTCCTTCACTAACTCCATCATCAACAGTGTCAAGTCCTGTTGATGGGTCAGTAGTAACTCGTCCGGGGTCTGACGCGGGTGGATCTGGTCCAGTTGTCGCAACAGGCGGTAAGCGTCCTCCTTGTGTTCGCCCATCTGGTAGTAGTTGATCAACATGGGTCGAAAGATGGCATAGTCGAACGCGGCCCGCGGTCCTGAGAAAGCCTTACGGAAAGACATCTGCATCATGCGGAGGTCCCCGTGGCCCATGGCTTCGCGGTCCGGTGGTGGCCAGTGTCCTTTGAGAGCGACGATCCTGGTCTCCTGGGCGAGCATGTCGGACAGCGGTCCAGGTTTCGATCGAATCCCCTGGCGCACCTCGGCGTGGGTGGCCGGTCTCCCTGGACGAATGATGGTATCTGGTCGATAGATGGGTGGTTCCTCTCCGGCCAGCGTAAACATGATGGCTCGTCGCATGGCGTCCAACCAGACCACGTCTCCTCCGGTGAGGCAGACTTCATCGTGAACGCCGGGCACCTCTTGATCAGGGTAGCGGTCGAGTATTTGAGTTCTCCTGGCCTGTTCCTCGAGAGACAAGGTGTCCGCGGGTTTCTCGGCGAGCCACCGATGGTAGTGAACGATAGCCTTCCTTCGCGCCAGAACCAATCCCCTGAGATCGGTGGTGATAGCCGCAATCAGTGGTCGTCCTCTAGGTTGTGTGTAACCGAAGAACATGAAGGTGGCCCGATCCGATTGAGGGCCAGCTTGTCGTTGCTCCACCGACACCACTTCCTCGTCCCATCGGCTCATGTAGCGGGTCGCGCCATAAGCCTCCGGTTTGTGTTTCCAGACCTCGTAGGCCTGTCGGGCGTGGTTGCGGTAACCAAAGATGATTTGGTTCAGCACGTAGTTGAGAGCCTCGCCTTCCTTTTGAATGGCCAGGGCGGTGTTCTCCAGTTCGCCCTTGAATTGGTAGAAGCTCGCAACTCGGCTCTGGTCCACTTCTTCGATCCGGTCGTACTGGTCCAACTGTTGAGCGATTTGGGCCGCGCGACGCACCTCATCCTTCCTAGGATTTCCTCTCAGACGAAAGAAAACCGGCTCGTTGGGTTTCGGCGCCATCGACCGGGCGATCTCGATGTCCGGAGACATGAAGGCTGCTCGTAGACCGTTGAACAGGCGAATAGCAAGTTGCTTTTCCTCGTCGTCCGTAGGCGAGCAATACACCAAGTCAGGCGTAATGCACGCGACGGCCGCTGCTCCGGCCATAATGTCCACCACGTCCAGCGCTGCATAGTCCGTCTGCGGCCGCGGAATCGGGTCTCCTCGTGGACTGGGCATGAAGGACGAGAGTTGCATTGTCTGTTTGAAGTTGTTTGGGTATCCGGCTCCAAGGTAGAGAGTGGAGAGAGTGGTGGCTCCTACCCGTTCTCCTCGGGTCAGGTGGGAGCCCTCCAATTCTGACAGCCAGTCCTGCAGGTCGACGTATCCGTTCTCGGTGGTTAGGTAGTTCCACCGTTGTCCGTTGTAGTGGGTGCAGTTCCTGAGCATCACCTGATCTTGTGCCGATCCAAGCCCGATCTTGATGATCCGCGGGTTGCAGAGCACTTCGTGCAGGAAAGGCGGGAGCTCCGTCATAGCATGCATCAGAACGACCAGCGGCGTGCATCCGGTAGAAGTGATAGACATCACGGACAATGGCGCGCCCGTGTAGAAAGGGTCCACCGCGTTGACCAACACGTAGCAATTGGCTTGCCTAACCGCGTCGATGGCACTTATCAGTCGTGTCCGGCGAGGGATGGTGATACCAGACTTCTTCGGGTTGAAGGAGCTGGCATTCGCATAGGCCTTGGCGTATCGTTTGGTAGTTAGGTTCTGCAGGTGGTGGAGAGCCTCCTTTTCCGCTTGTTTGGCCTCCCGTTGTTGTTCCGGAGTAGAATGTTTCTGAGCGGCCCATTTCTGAGCCTTGTTGACGGCAGCCTTCCTGCGGTTGTATTCCTCGTCCAGACTTTTGTCGAATTTCTCAAAAGCCTGAACCAGAACCTCCTCGATCTTGTTCCGAGCGACAGGATCGTCCACCAAGATGCTAGCTCGGCAGACCTCTGTGGTCGGCTCCACCTCCTTGATGACCCGAAACAGCTCCCGGTCCATTATTACAGACAGCGGCAAGTCTCCTCCGATGGACCATCCTTCGAAGTCGATGGAAATGATGGCCAAGCCGTGGAACAGGAACTGCGAGTGTCGGAGCATGTCAGATAGTATCATGTTCAGGTCAGAAACCTGATACTCTCCTTCCACGACGTACGGCGTCGGAAACCGCCCAGCAGGGGTGGCCTCCAAAAGCGTCCGAATCATGGCATGTTGTGGCACAGTGTGATACGGGATGTTGGCTGCCGACGCCTCCGGGTTGAAAACGTAGAGTTTGATCAACATCTTCACGAGCCGATGGTCGCGTTCCGGCTGGATAGAGAGGTCCTTTATGTTGGGACGTCTTCGCTTGGCACGGCGACGTTCCTGTATCGACTCGTAGGTGCGCCACCAGATTCCCTTTTCCGATTTTGCACACAAGTCCGCGATCAGTTCGGCTGGTCTGGTGTTGCGAACGGGAGCTATCTGGATGGCGGTTTCGAACCGCCCATTCTTGTTAGGCTGAGTGGGGTCCACACGGCCAATGGACGGATGGTCGTCGTACGCCTCTGTCTGCTCCTGGTAGATAGGTCCCATTACCGGCGGCGTGCCAATGTAGTCTCCGGGCCGAAAGGTGTGCGTCCCTGGGGCGACACCCATCCGTTCCAGCTCGTTCAACGGGTAGTCGTCCAGCTTGATTTGAGAGTAGTACTCAGTCCAATCAGCATCCATGTTCTCTGGGCGTTGGGTAGAATACCGGGCCCAGTCCTCGCTGGTCATCCCCGAAAAGTCCAGCGGCGTTACTAGCTGGGCCATTGGAAGAGTCTCCTGGTAGAGTTGTTGGCCTCTGCCGTCGGGCATCGGTCGGATGTTGTACATCGACAGCTCGCTCTCCAAGGTTTTCTTGTCTGGACCGACAGGTGGTTCCGCTGGAAGATCGGTTCGTAACGGGGTCTCCGGGAACACTCCTCGAGGTGGGTGCGCCTCCAGAATGAGCCATTGTCGTGCCCATTCTCTACTCCGTTTGCGTTGCTCGACTACTTCTGGTCGGAGATGGTGTTGAATAGCTTCCAAATCAGCCGGCCGGAAGATCTCTTCCTCGGTGTACTCGTTCCTCGGTCGGTTAGTGAGCCACTGTTGGTCTCGGCACTCTCCTCGCTCGATGCCGGTGACCACCTCCATAACTTCCTGGGTGGCCGTGGGGTCACCCGTTGCCGCTGCCGCTGCTTCCATCCACTTGTAGATCTGCTCCTCAGTGTAGTAGAGCTCGTAGTCTTCCTGTTCCTCTAACTGCCAGTCTGGCCATGGTTCATAACCTCGAGAATCGCGGCCGGGAGGTTCAGACGGTGGCAAACCAATTCCGGCAGTGTTACGTGTACGAGCAGGTTTCCGCGTAACCGAAGGCACCCGTTGCTTTTGCCACTCGTTCTCGTCCGTGACATCAGGTAGTACCGGTGCAGAGCGCGGCGCTCGAGTTTGTTGGAAATCTGATCGGCCGGGTCGTCCCCCTGAGGCAGGGCCCCAGGCTCCACGTCCACGACCGGGTCGGGCAAAGACAGGCGAACGCGGCCGCTCTGGTTGTCGGTCAGAGCCTGTCCTTCCTCTGGAATCGCGTCTGTCCGAGCTGGGACGATCGTCACGCCCTCGGCGGTCCTTGGAGCTGGTTTTCTCTTCTCCGTCTCGTCGGCCCTTAGAACTGGTCCGTTCAGTGGGGCCTCGCGAACTGGTTCGTCCTCCCTTCTCTGTCCGACCCCGCGAGCTGGCACGTTCGTCATGTCCTGTCCTGCCGCGCGAGCTGGCTCGCTCCTCTCGTTCCGCTCGGCCACGTGAACTGGCTCGTTCAACCTTCTCTGTCCTACTCCGAGAGCTAGCACGCTCGCTCCTGTCCCGGTGGCCTTTAGGGCTGGCCTCCTTCTCCTTCCGGCCCTTGGAGCCGGCTCGGTCACTTCTCTCCACGTGGCTCCGTGAGCTAGTATGTCCACTCTTACTGCGATGATGATGATGGTGATGTTTCCGCGGACTAGCAGGCCCTTCTTGCTTACTCGGGCCGGCACGGTCAGCAGACTCCTTTCTCCCTTTCGGACTGGACTTCCTACCGCGTTCAGGTTGTTCCTTGGAGCCCTGCTGATCATCTCCTGGCCCCGATGGCGGACGAGCGACAGGTGGTTGGCCAGAACGCTCACTCGACGAGGGTGTAGAGCGAGCATTGTCCCGTCTCGATCGTTTGGACGAACGGACAGTCTCCGCTGGATCTGCCGTCCGTTTACTGCTGGTAGTCGGTTGTCTGGCAGAATCATGTGTCTCCGGTCCTCTCGAAGAGCGACGGCCTGGACTACGATCAGGCCGACGTCGTTGTGGCTCCGGTTCGTGCTTCGACGCAGACGAGTCGTCCTCACTGGCAGAGTCATAGTGTTTTTCTTGGTCCTTGGTTTCTCCGGAAATGTTTTGCGCGGCGGCGATTGCTGATCACCGCTCTGCGACGTTCCTGCCGCCACTTGGTGAGTGACGGGCACTGGCGGTCGTACCTGTAGTAGCGGTGGTGGTGGTGTCGATCCCGGCCGTGACAGCGGACGGCTGCCCTTGCTCGACGGTGGTCGGCGACTAGATCGACCCAATGGGGCTGGTCGGTCCGGCTCCTCCTCCATCGGCGTGGGTTTCTCCGCGTGCCTCCTGCCGGGGCCCTCTCCTCCTCCATCTGGCGATCGACTCGGTCCGGGCGGTGGTTGACTGGCCATGGCTGCCCAATGTTGCGCACTCCTTGACTCTAACCAACACAACACAAACAATAGTTTGTCTGGTGGCAGAGGCTGCGTCTTGTAGCCCGGACTGTAACAAGGAATGTTGTTCAAAAACGTCATTGTAGTGTTGTAGGTGGCCGGCAAAAAGAAATCACGCCAAGCAGGAAGTGAGTGAAGCAACTAAACTAGTGCCAACACCACTAGAGGATGCAAACAAAACAGATCCCGACAGGCAGACGCAGTGGTTTACCGCTGGACGTAGGGCAGCCCCGGTGATTCACTCGTCCCAGACGACATAGCTGGCGGCAGTTGCTGGTTGGGGCTAGAATTAGGTAGCGTAAGCACTGAGACACCACACTCCGACGCGCCAGCGAATCCTCGTAACTAATCCCGCGCCTCTATGCGACAAGAGGGGGAGAGATGGGCGGCACTACGCCGCTAGCAGCCAGTCTTGTGATGAGTCGGAGCGCTTCTACGTAGGAGGGTAGGAGGTAGGAGATAGGATGGTGACCCGATCGCGCGAACATCTATATACACTATGTACAAGGCAGGTTGCGGGTCTTAGTACTCAATCTCCTCCTCCTCATCCAGGTCGGACGGGATTCGGTCCTCCTCTGGCTCCGGGAGATGGTCCTGCTCCATATTCTCCCCGCCAGCCTCCTCTTGCTCCTCTGGAAGGGCAGGAAGCTCCGGGGCCGGAGCCTGCAGCTGTTCCGCTCCCTTTCGTCCCAGGAAACTCGGTCCTTCCAATTCCGGGTAGCAGCGCGACAGATGTTGCAGGTGTACCCGTCGAGGAGTGTTGTCTCTCCCTCCGATCGGTACGATGACCGCCTGGTGTCCCTGGAGCTCGACCACCTGATAGGGGCCGGTGTACTGCATGGCCAGCTTCATCGTCCGTACTCCAGGGTCGTACCGCATCACCTTGTCGCCCGGCCGGATTTTCGTCTCCTTAGCGCCCCATCGTTGGTTGAATCGCTCCTGGTTGGTCAATTGGGCGCGTCGTAAGTTGTCCTCCAGCAAGTGCCGATCACGCTGCCAAGTCTGTCGTCGATCCTCGTCGGTGGGGCCGTCCACCATTCGATCTCCGGTCAGGTGGGCCCCAGGCACTGAGCTGGGCAGATGCAGACGCCGTAGAAATACCATCTCCGCAGGCGGCAACTGCGTGGCCGACTGGGGTGTGGCATTGTAGGCGTAGACTACTGTGGACAAGTTGAGGTCCCAGTCGTCCGCCTCCTTGTTCACCAATCGCGACAGCATGTTGGCTAGTGTGGAGTTCATTTTCTCCACCAGTCCTCCAGTCCGTGGAGAGTAGGGCAAAGCCCATCGGTGTCGCACGTCGTACATCTCCAACAGGCGGTGAACCGATCGATTTTTGAACTCCGTTCCGTTATCCGAGACAATCTCCTTCGGGGGACCGAAAATCGTAAAGACTCGGTCCAGCAGCGCTCGTGCAACCGTATGACCCCTACGGTCTCGCAACGGCTGCGCCACTACGAATTTGGTGTAGGCATCCATCACCACCAGGACGTAGGTGTATCCAGTGGCAGTGAGGTTGAGTTTGAGTGTGTCCATGTAGAGTCGTTGAAACGGCTCCACTGGAAGAGGCATCATCCCCATCGGGGGGTTCTCCGTGGGCGACTGGCCACGCCGAGTAGCACACAGCAGGCAACCGTGCACCTGTTGAGCGATGTCCTGTCGCATTTGCGGCCAATAATACAGCCGCTTCATCCTGTTGTAGGTCTTACTGATGCCGAAATGTCCTGACGTCCGTGCCCCGTGGTGATCGTACAACAGACGGGGCCGAAGAGGCAGCGGGATGCAGAGCTGCAATCGTTGAAGTTGGTCCGCCGGGTTGGTGCCCGGTGCTGCTGGAACGGTGTGTACGTGCCAAAGCAATTCGCCCGTGACAACGTACTCCTCCTGGTAACGTTGAATCCATTTGGAAAGTTCCAAATCTGCCGGCAATTCACCCGTGTTTTTGTAGGTGATCATTGCCGACCATTTCGGGTCCTGTTTTTGATGCATGGCGGCAAGCTGCTCGATATCCTGTCTGGTTGGCACCTGCATCATCGGCAAGACCGGTAATGCATGAATCCGGTCGCGAAAGTGTCCCATGGTGCCCATCACGCAGGCGTTCATTACCGCAGGCTGGTCGAGTGGCGGTAACAAATCTAGCCCGCTGTCGGTGAGGTGTTTCCAAAGAGGCCGGCTGACCGGCATGTCCAGGTGAACCTTCATCACCAGCATGTCGTCGTACGGCACCCGCTGCGTGACCAATTCCGCGTATGGTCTCCCCTCCGAAAGATTCACGTCCGAGATGCCGTGAAGATTTCGCTCCTCCAGTTTGTCGTGAGGCATCCTCGACAAGGCGTCGGCTCCGTGGTTGACCCGTCCTGGACGATAGACGATGTTGGGCATGATTTCCTGGATTTGCAAAGCCCAACGGGCCAGCCGTTGTACTAGTTGTTTCTCCTGTAAATATCGTAACGCGTTGTGATCAGTGATTAAAGTTACTTGGTGGTTAAAAATGTACACCCGAAACTGCTGGATACCGTATACCAGCGCCAAACACTCGCGGTCCGTAGCACTGTAGTTTAGCTCGTTCGGGCGGAGACTGCGACTGGCGTAGGCCACAGGGTGTCGCTGCTTCTTCTCGTTCTCCTGGGCCAAGATGGCGGCGATGGCGATCCCTGACGCGTCCGACTCGATGATGAACGGCTTCGAGAAGTCAGGGTAGTTGAGCACCGGCGTGTTGATTAGGTGTTGAATCAACGTGAGAAAAGCGGTCTCCTGCGAGTCGCCCCAGGACCAAGTTGTCTCCTTTTTGACCAACGCATGTAGGGGAGCAGCCATCTGCGCGAATCCCTTGATAAATCGGCGGTAGTAGCTACAAAAACCGATAAAGCTCCTCAACGTCTTCAAGTTGGTCGGCCTGGGCCAGTTCTTCACTTTCTCGATCTTCTCCGGGTCTGTTCGTATCCCGTCGGCACTGATCTGGAAGCCCAGAAACAGCACGTGTGGCCGAGCAAAGTTGCATTTGGTCAAGTTAATTAGGAATCCCGCTCGCTGGAGTGCCCGGAACACCTGGTCCATCAATCCTTTGTGCTCCTCCAAGGTGGCCGAGATGATTAACACGTCATCTAAGTAGGTGAATACTCGAGTAGGGTCGATGTGTCCAAGGATGCGTTGGGCTACCTCCTGGTAAAAGGAGGGAGCGTTGCACAGGCCAAAAGGTACCCGTTCGAACTCGTAGAGTCCTTTGTGGGTGATGAACGCCGTCTTCTCTACGCTATCAGGGTGCATGTGGAGGTTGGTGAATCCAGAGCGGATGTCCAGAGTTGAGAAACAGGTGGGTTTCACCTGCCCGATAGCGTCCAACAAATCGTCGATCCGGGGAAGAGGAAACCTGTTCTTTTTGGTCACCTTGTTGAGCTCTCGGAAATCCACGCACAATCGGAGATCTCCGTTCTTCTTGATTACCGGCACAATTGGAGACGCCCATGGACTGTGTGATGGACGAATGATGCCGGCTTCGAGCCATTCTGCGATTTTCGCCTCCACCTTCGGTCTAACATGGAAGGGCAGCCGTCGCAGTGCTTGTCTGACCGGTCTCTCTTCTCCGGTGTCGATTTCCATGTAGGCTACTTGGCAGTCACCAATTTCGTCCTCCGTGAGACTGAATGCCTCGTTCCGTTCTAGCAGAAAAGTGAGTAAGTCCCGTCGTATCTGCGGGGGCAGATCATCGAACGGGAGTAGGCCGGCCATGGTCAATTTCCGTTCTTCCGGCTCAGTGACAATACGAGTGATAGCTGCCTCTACCGCTTCTACCTCCTCGGCGGTCAAACTGCCCAGGGGATGAGCTGTCCCTGATATCGGCGGCCGTGGCTCGTCAACTGCAGCAATTAATTGTTGTACCGTGGCTCCCGCTCTCTGGCGACTCTCCTCTGCTGCAGCGTCCTTGGGTGTAGCATGCTCTACCAGTTTGCCGATTTCCGTCCCGGCGTCCACAGTGATGACGCTGTCCGTTTGGTTAGCCACTGTGACCAGTATTGACTGGTCAGTGTAATGCTCCGTCCGATACTGCACCTTCACCTCGACTTCTGTCTCCGGGGCAGGGATGAAATAGTAGTGTTTCTCATCCAACGTCACTCCCGGGGCTCTGCCAGTGACCGTTTCCACGCAATTTGGTTGGATTTCCCGTGCCGATACCATGTGCACAGGGACGGCTCCCTCTGGAGTAGTGCAGTTGGAGATGTTCAACACCGGGGTAGAATCTCCTTCCCCAGCAGGTGTACACGGCTGGGCCGTCTCGGACATTTCCTCGGTCTTCTCTGCAGGAGCCGGACCGATTTCCGGCAGCGGTTGTCCTTCCACTAGCTGGGAGAGCAGCGTTACTAGTAGATGTGGAAAAACTTTGATTCCTGGCAGCCCTACCAGCAGGGGGTAGGGGCATTTCATGTCGACCACGAATCGCATCTTAGCCTGATGGCCTTGATACGAGAGAGTAGTGTCCACCACGTGTCGACTCTCCCTTCCTCCTCCAGTGAATCCTTTCAACCACACTGCGCGGGCTCCGTGCAAGGTGGTTTTGACTCCTCGAGTTTTTCCTTCCTTCAGGATAGCACGGAGTCCTTCTCTTCCGCACAAATTAGTCACTGCGCCGGTGTCGATGAGGGCAGGCACTTCCTCCGGTCCGATGTTTACTTTTAGCAATCGTAGAGGGATTGCCTCCGGCTGTTTGAGTGTAGGGTTGGCAGGTTTCAGCTCCGTTGGTCGAACGGGGTTAATTTCGACTACCCCCACTTCCGTCTCTTCGTCCTCTAAGTCCGAGCCGTCATCCGGTTGAAGATCCTCAAACTCCTCGAGTTCTTCTCCGTCGATGCTACCTTCCACTAAGTTGACCCTTCCTCGGTAAACGTCCATGGCTCTTTCGTAGGCAGCGTCGTTCACTGCCTTGTCCCTGTCTGGTGGGTTCTTCTTAACCCACTTAGCCCATGCTTCTCGAGTCCACGTCTGAGTTTTTGGCAGCGTCTTCACTCCTCCGCGCGTGTATCCTTCCGGTGGTCTCCGGCGGATATCAGGAGGCGGATTCGCGCCTGCGGACTCTGGAGCTCGTGCTGGTCGGGCCGGGGCCCGATTCAAAGGCTGAGTTCTAGGCGGAGCACGTCTGGGAGGTTCGGCCCGCGGTGGTCTAACAGCTCGATCCGTTTCGATGGGCTCAAAGCGCTGCATCGCTCGGCGGGCGTCGGCCAGGTTGAAGCAATGTTGTTCTACGTTGTGTTCCCTGGCTTTCTGACGTAGATCTGGGGTCAGTCCTTGGAAGAACATCAACAGCTGCCACTCAGTGAGATTCCCTCCCGGCTCGGTGTAGTGAAGGCGCAAAGATTTGCGCTCGATCTCCTTGCAGTACTCGTCCAGGGAGAGGTTGCCTTGCGTAGTTCGTAGCAACTCGGTCTTCACTTCCAGTGCTCTCTCCCGGGGCAGGAATCGATCGACCAGCAGTGTTCGTACTTGAGCGTACGTCCCCCGCTCAGTCAGCGGCACAGTGTCTATTGCAGCGCGCATGGCCTTAGGCACTGCACTTTTGACCAGGGCCACTTTCGCCTCGTCCTCCACTACTTTGGCGAAAACGAAGTATTCCTCCAGATCGTTGAGGAATTGCCGAACGTCCTCCACATCCTGGTCGAATTTTGGCAGCTTCAAGGAACGTAGATAAAAAGGTTCCCTGCGCTGGTCGGCTGCCCGAAGCTCGATGTTGTGTAGAGTGTCCTCGGCTCGGTTCAACAGGTTGGCCATTAGTTGCTGACGCTCCGCTATGTCATCCTGGGCCTCTACGTACCCTGATACAACGCGGCTGTCCCGGGCCGCCACTCCTCTGGCAGCAGCGTTTCCTCCGGTTCGGAGATTCTGCAAGTTGGCGGTTTGTTGCAGATGTTGTAGTCCTGCGGTGGTTAATTCGCGAATTCGTTCCTCCGCTCGGTCCTCGCCCTGTGCGGTGTCCCTGGCCGCCTGTCGCACCTGATGGAGGTAGGTATCACGTAGCGCTTCCAACTCATGGGAGGTGTAGTGAAGTGACTGGGTGCGTAGTGCTTCTTCGGCCCGAGTCAGTGCCTGTTCCAGCTGTCTGCTCCGGCGGTTCAGGTCGTAGTCTCGCGACAGAGTTTCCTCTGTCTCTCGTGCGCGCATCCCTTGATTGAGCCGGTCCTGCGGCGGTCGTGGTCGACCCGGGGCGGCTTCCTCAGAGGCCGGCCGAGACAGGATTTGAACGTCCCCTGGACGTAGAGGGCGTCGGACAGGCTGACTGGCCATAGTAGGAGGCACCTCGGTAGGTAATTCTCTTCCTTCTGGACTGATCGACCGAGACGGTGTCGGGTCCCAACGAGGGTCGGTCCGATGAATTCGGTGAAGATACCGCCGATACCTCTGAAGTTCCAGCTCCTGTTCTGCCAGCTGGGCTTCGCAGTTTCGAAGACGCATTCCATCTCCTGGTGCCATCTGATGGATATCCTCCGCTGTAGTAGCGGGCGGTCCAGGTCGTTCAGTTCGACCGGGGTTGGTTATGCCAGTGGCCATACTAGTTTCCCTTGGCCTTCTAGTCTGATTTCGGCTCGTCTGGATCGTCGTCGCTCTGGTAGCCGAAGCTGTAGAGGTCGCGACGTTCTGGCCAGTAGAACCGGCTGCGGGCTGCGTACTCACCGCCGTCCTGCGATTGCGTCTCGCGGAAGTCGATACCTGAGAAACAGGTGGTGTTACTTCGTACGATGTAGCTAGTTCCGCCTCCGGGTACTCACTCAAGTAGTCGGGCCGCTCGTGGTAAGGCGACATCTCGTGTACGCGAGTAGCCACACGCCAGGCCGAAGGCGCTGGGTGGTAGGAGCTGATTTCTTCGCGTGCCGCTGCACGGGCGCGAGCCGGATCTTCCCAGTGGTTGAGACCCTCAATCTCCAGCGCCTGCTCCACTCGTGTTTCCACCGGGGCCGTCTGTGATCGTGGCGTTGGGTCGCCCATCCTGTCGGTTTGGCCCTCTCGCCACCGGCGGAGGCGACCTGGGTACAAGTCAGCGTTGCTCGGCAGGAAATCGCCTCGGACCGGCAGCGGTCTGTGAAACTGAGCCATCAGCCACTCTCTAGCCGTCGGTGGTTGCTCCGGTTCGCTAGGTCCGAGCCACTGTCGAAGATTAGTGGTCTCGTTCCAATCTAGCAATGCCTGGTCCTCGGACGCTATCTGGAGATCCGCGCGTTGGAAGCGGGTGATGGGTTCACGCTGACTGGCCTGCACCGCGTAGTGCCACATCACTGCTCGATGGTCTTCCCTTGCTCGCTGTTCAACGTCTCTACCGACTGCTCTTTCCAAGATGGCGGCCGCTTCCTCCCGTCGGCGAGGTCTTCTGTGAAAGTTGTTCTGGCCCCGCTCCTCTCGCTCCTGAACGGGGTCCGGTGCAGCGACCTGTCCAACTGGTCCGACGAAATTGACCCGTCGGTACCATTCTGGAACTCCTTCCTGTGGCTGGTCCTGCGGTTCCTCCTCTGGCGCCACTCCTCGAAACTGCCACCGCAAGTCTCGTGGTTCCTGCGGCGCCCAGGGCCGGTGGTAGACTGGCTCTCCGTTTTCGTCCGACTCGTAGCGAGGAGGACGGTAGGTGCCGGCATCCATGTTGATCGGAATGCCAGGGGCATTCGAGAAATCCGCTCGCGGTCTCTCCTGAGGTACGCTACCTGCCTTCTGAGCTCCCTGTCCCACCACCTCGTGAGTACGAGGAGGTGCTGCTTCTTCCATATATACAGACAAACTGCCTTCGTCCGACTCCTCCTCCGGGTCGACGTTAGCAGGTAAAGAGCAAGTTGCCGTTTCTGCCTCTCCTCCGTTGTCTGGTCGTGGTCGCCGAGCAGGCGAACCTCGTTGTTCCTCGGCACGTTGACTGATTTCCCGAGTCCTCCGTTCGACCTCTCGGGACTCCTGGATCCGCTTAAGAATCTCCGCTTGTTGCGCACGCATTCCGTCCCAATACTCGCCGATTTTTCGCCGTTCCCACTCGGCTCGCTGACGGAGGTCCTGCGTTCGTTGTTCGACCGTGCGCTCCACAAGGTGATGCACGTCCTGTTTCACAGCCTGTGATACTCGATTAGCAACCGCCGAAATCCTTTCTGCCTCCTCTCGGGCCTGAGTCTCCTCTCTCTCCAACCGCTCGCATTCTGTGTAGGAAGCGGCCGGGCCTCTGTTGTTGCCTCCCTGTCGGCGGGTGCGAGGGGACTCCTGTAGAATTTCCTTCTGCACTCTGTCCTGGATGGTCTTCCAAATCACAGTGTCTGACACCGGGTCCTCTCGCACCGTCTGGTCCTGACTATCCGCCGCCGTAGAGTGAGAGCGGACAGAGTCGGGCGTAGCTCTGCCTGACCGGGGTGGTTCCGGCGGTCGGTCACTGCCGGCCGCAGAGCGAGTTCGTTGTCCACGACCCTTCTCCGTTGCGTAGGGAAGAAACACCGCGGATTTCTCCGGGCGCTTCTGTTTCACAGCCGTCCTTCTACCCGTATTCGTAACCGTAACTGTCACCGGTGTTCTCCTCTGCGTCGGCGAAGTCCCTCGCATACCCGGCGGTTGTGTGTAGAGGTGGTCCGTATGTTGCTCGCCCTCCGCCAGGATGGTGGTTTCGCTCCAGCACGTACCCGTAGTTGCTCGTTGTTCCCTGGGTGCTCCCTGAAGCTGAGATTCCGTGTTGGTCACCGTGACCGTGAGATGTGGTGATGGTGACTGAGTGCGTCTATGTACAGTGAATGCTGACACCGTTCGAGCAGGGTGCAGCCCTATCGGTCCACTCCA
The DNA here is from genome assembly GCA_030248155.1 of Sabatieria punctata. Classification (NCBI taxonomy): domain Eukaryota; kingdom Metazoa; phylum Nematoda; class Chromadorea; order Araeolaimida; family Comesomatidae; genus Sabatieria; species Sabatieria punctata. Next base: position 14,985 of record JASANB010001669.1, read on the forward strand.
CACATCCGGAGGCGGCGAACGCGTCAGAGAGCGAGTGTAGGTGTAGCCTGTCCCTTCCTCCGGTCCAAAAGCGCACGCATAGAGATGGTCCCGCCGGTCAGGCTGGTACTCCCCCTCTGGCCAACCGTAAGGGTCCAGCCGGGGTCTGCGACTGCCAGCCGTTGCCGACACAGCTCTCCCTCTCGGCCGAGCACTGGCTGAACGCGGTCGAGGTCTGGGTTTGCCGGCCGGTGGAGGTCTGGTAGGGTCGTAGATGTGTCCCCGAAAACCAGGCCCAGGCGGTGCTCTGTACAACATACCGGGCGGGAAACGCATCTGACGTGGGTGAAATAAGTTACCAGGCAGCTGTCTGGCGCGAGCTGCCGTCTGTGTTTCGTCCGAGAGAGCCGGCATTTCCTCCTCGCCAGCATTGCCGGTTTCCTGTAGAAGTTCTCTCAAAAGAGGCGCGTGGGGCGCCACCGGCAACGGCGTTAAAGTCTGGTGCAGCTCCTGTGTGTACTTCAGCTCCTCTACGGAGGTAGTTGCTTCCCGACCGGTGGGGGCCGCTCTAGCCGGCGACCCAACACCAGCGTTGTAGATGTTGGCAGTTGACTGACTGCGTCGCTCCCCCGTCAGCCGTTGTTTGTTTTCGTACCTGCGGTCATTCTGATGAAAATGACGCACGACCGACTCAGCGACTGCGTCGTCCTCCTGGCACGTAGAACCGTACCGGGCCTGTCTGTACTGCGTCGTTTCCCCACCAGGCCTGGTAGAGACTGCCGCGTAGTTGTGTTGGTGCGTCGGTCCGGCGTAGGCACCAAAAACCTGCACACTCTCCCGAGTGGGGTCAGTGCCTGGCCGGTACGTAGACTCAGAGTCGTAGGGGTGAGCCTGACGTCCGCGAACACCAGAGGCCTGCACACCCTCCTGAGTGGGGCCAGTGTCCGGCGGGTACGTAGACTCGTAGTCGTAGGTATGAGCCGGCCGTCCTCGAACACCAGAGGCCTGTACACCCTCCTGAGTGGGGCCCGTACCTGGTGGAAAAGCCGACTCGTAGCTGCTTTGTTGCTGCTGTTGAGTGCGTCGTCCGTACATGCCGGCGGCCTGTCCACTCTCCTGAGTGGTGGCTCTGTCCGGCTGCCGCTGAGGTCCGTAGCCATTCTCGCTGCTCCTGCGGATGAGGAGGTGTCGCGGATGGCGCCTCTTCTTTGCCTGCGGCTGACTGGAAGTCGTAGTCGGTGCCGACCCGTTGCTACCTGTTCGGGGAACGTCATCCGCTCCCGCGGACCCCAAACAGGCGCCGGCCGGCTCTGCAGAAAATGCTGCCGCTCCGTCTGACGTAGCCATAGTAGTAGTCAGCACGGCGGCTAGCTGTCCCGTAGGTAAGTTACCCATACTCGTTGCTCCTCCGTGTTCCTGCTGATCAAGTTGACTGGCTGCGGCCAAGTTGTCTCGGCGAGTTTGGGCCAGCAGTCCTCTGCCGGCTCCACGACTGGCCGGTCCTCCTCTGCTCGCACGGGGAGCTCCTCTTCCTCGCGTCCTTGCTCTGGCAGGTCCGCGGAACTGCGTCCTCCCACGCTCGCACTCCATCTTGAAATAGTAAATTAGCGATCTTCCCTAATCTTGGTGTTGAACCTCCAATTCTGTCATAACCCCTACTGTTGGTGGTTCCTGAGGTTAGACAGAATAAAGCTGGGCTGGACGGTGGACGCTGCGGCAGGTGAAGAAGAGGTGGTTTTTGATAAAAAGTTGAATTTGGTGATTTTGTTGAAAGTTGAAATAAAACGTGTTGCCGAAGAGAAGGTAGTGAGAAAAGAAAATAGCGTAGGTCGACGCCCTCTCCGTTGATCAAGTCAGCCGGTAGAGAGCCGAGAAGAGTAGGCAAAAAGTATCAATTTCGCACTAAGTGTCTACCCGAGAAAATGCGACAAGTTACCACGCTACAGGCGGTCGACAGGACGAGGCACTCACTGCAGGAGATTTGTTCTCGCTCCTCGTAGTCGCGTTGAGGCAGCTAGGCGGGCTTTGCTTGAGCTGTGAATCCAGTCCAACAGACAAGTCTTTTACTAGACAGCCGCACACTAGTCTTACAGATTCAAAGAATAATATACAGGGTGAGTTGGAGAAAATGAGTTAAGAGAGCGAGTGTAGGTGTAGCCTGTCCCTTCCTCCGGTCCAAAAGCGCACGCATAGAGATGGTCCCGCCGGTCGGGCTGGTACTCCCCCTCTGGCCAACCGTAAGGGTCCAGCCGGGGTCTGCGACTGCCAGCCGTTGCCGACACAGCTCTCCCTCTCGGCCGAGCACTGGCTGAACGCGGTCGAGGTCTGGGTTTGCCGGCCGGTGGAGGTCTGGTAGGGTCGTAGATGTGTCCCCGAAAACCAGGCCCAGGCGGTGCTCTGTACAACATACCGGGCGGGAAACGCATCTGACGTGGGTGAAATAAGTTACCGGGCAGCTGTCTGGCGCGAGCTGCCGTCTGTGTTTCGTCCGAGAGAGCCGGCGTTTCCTCCTCGCTAGCATTGCCGGTTTCCTGTAGAAGTTCTCTCAAAAGAGGCGCGTGGGGCGCCACCGGCAACGGCGTTAGAGTCTGGTGCAGCTCCTGTGTGTACTTCAGCTCCTCTACGGAGGTAGTTGCTTCCCGACCGGTGGGGGCCGCTCTAGCCGGCGACCCAACACCAGCGTTGTAGATGTTGGCAGTTGACTGACTGCGTCGCTCCCCCGTCAGCCGTTGTTTGTTTTCGTACCTGCGGTCATTCTGATGAAAATGACGCACGACCGACTCAGCGACTGCGTCGTCCTCCTGGCACGTAGAACCGTACCGGGCCTGTCTGTACTGCGTCGTTTCCCCACCAGGCCTGGTAGAGACTGCCGCGTAGTTGTGTTGGTGCGTCGGTCCGGCGTAGGCACCAAAAACCTGCACACTCTCCCGAGTGGGGTCAGTGCCTGGCCGGTACGTAGACTCAGAGTCGTAGGGGTGAGCCTGACGTCCGCGAACACCAGAGGCCTGCACACCCTCCTGAGTGGGGCCAGTGTCCGGCGGGTACGTAGACTCGTAGTCGTAGGTATGAGCCGGCCGTCCTCGAACACCAGAGGCCTGTACACCCTCCTGAGTGGGGCCCGTACCTGGTGGAAAAGCCGACTCGTAGCTGCTTTGTTGCTGCTGTTGAGTGCGTCGTCCGTACATGCCGGCGGCCTGTCCACTCTCCTGAGTGGTGGCTCTGTCCGGCTGCCGCTGAGGTCCGTAGCCATTCTCGCTGCTCCTGCGGATGAGGAGGTGTCGCGGATGGCGCCTCTTCTTTGCCTGCGGCTGACTGGAAGTCGTAGTCGGTGCCGACCCGTTGCTACCTGTTCGGGGAACGTCATCCGCTCCCGCGGACCCCAAACAGGCGCCGGCCGGCTCTGCAGAAAATGCTGCCGCTCCGTCTGACGTAGCCATAGTAGTAGTCAGCACGGCGGCTAGCTGTCCCGTAGGTAAGTTACCCATACTCGTTGCTCCTCCGTGTTCCTGCTGATCAAGTTGACTGGCTGCGGCCAAGTTGTCTCGGCGAGTTTGGGCCAGCAGTCCTCTGCCGGCTCCACGACTGGCCGGTCCTCCTCTGCTCGCACGGGGAGCTCCTCTTCCTCGCGTCCTTGCTCTGGCAGGTCCGCGGAACTGCGTCCTCCCACGCTCGCACTCCATCTTGAAATAGTAAATTAGCGATCTTCCCTAATCTTGGTGTTGAACCTCCAATTCTGTCATAACCCCTACTGTTGGTGGTTCCTGAGGTTAGACAGAATAAAGCTGGGCTGGACGGTGGACGCTGCGGCAGGTGAAGAAGAGGTGGTTTTTGATAAAAAGTTGAATTTGGTGATTTTGTTGAAAGTTGAAATAAAACGTGTTGCCGAAGAGAAGGTAGTGAGAAAAGAAAATAGCGTAGGTCGACGCCCTCTCCGTTGATCAAGTCAGCCGGTAGAGAGCCGAGAAGAGTAGGCAAAAAGTATCAATTTCGCACTAAGTGTCTACCCGAGAAAATGCGACAAGTTACCACGCTACAGGCGGTCGACAGGACGAGGCACTCACTGCAGGAGATTTGTTCTCGCTCCTCGTAGTCGCGTTGAGGCAGCTAGGCGGGCTTTGCTTGAGCTGTGAATCCAGTCCAACAGACAAGTCTTTTACTAGACAGCCGCACACTAGTCTTACAGATTCAAAGAATAATATACAGGGTGAGTTGGAGAAAATGAGTTAAGAGAGCGCCATCTTGGATCACGATCACCCTATCACCGACCTTCTTGCCTTCCGAGACTCCGCCCCCGACCAATCAGCTGCGCGCCTCCTCCTCGTTCCTCGGTTCTTATTGGCCGGTCTGTGAGGCCATGTTGGTTTGCCTGCCAGCTGCCAGCGAACGAGTCCCGACGCGAACACTCCGCTCTCCCTGCATGGCCGACGAGCGCGAACACGGTAGTATTTGAATAGGGTTCTGCACAGTCTTGTCATCGGCTTTGATAGGATGTGCTAAACTAATTGTACAGAGGTAGGTAGTTATTGTAATTAGGTCCCTGATGATACGAATTCTGAATAAGGAGGTGCACATTAATCGCGAAAGGCCGCACTCTGCGTCCTTTTTAGTTCAAACGGTAATTTCCTGTCTACTGCAGGGGTCGAGTGTAAAAGGAAAACCTAACCAAGGATTTCTATCAGTAAAAGTATATACACAGTCGGACCTAAAAACTGCAAAACCACATTAATCGAACTTTTTTGCGAAACTGCTCTGCCTGGAAAGAAGCATAAAATCCATATATGTAGTTCCGTTGAAATTTTCTGACTTCTTTCGATCCAATCATACAGTAAGGCGTAGTGGAAATTCCTCCGATAGACACTCCTCCGGTGGAAATTCCTCCGGCCAGAACTCCTCTGGTTGATATTCCTCCGCGTGGAAATTCCTCCTGGTGGAAATTCCTCCGTTTAAAATTCCTCCGTTTTAAATTCCCCCGTTTTGAATTCCTCCTGATAGAAATTCCTCCGTTTAAAATTCCTCCTGGTGGAAATTCCTCCGAACATTATTCTGATTCTGAGGCCTTTTCTGTATCATTTTGCTTAGCATTGCATTTGATCTGTACCATCTTTGGTCTTTGATTGACCTGTTAGTTGAATGTTATTCTCCATAATAGCGTGTTTACTGCCTGTCAGTCAAGATAATTGTTTCACTTATCGCCTGGGGCGGACAACAGGAATCGGCCAACTTGCAGATTCTTTGTTAATGAGATTTTTGGCCGCTTCGCGCCAATCAGCGTAAAGGTTGCTGGTTGCCGGGCCGGTAATACCTGGTCCTTTACGTATCCGGATCTCGTACTCGTTGTTGGCATAACATTGCGATGGCGGAGCGGGTTTTTGAATTTGACTATGATGTGGCAGGCTTAGAAAGAGGAAACCTCTTCTGACCTGCCGGGGTTACCGTTACACTGTAAAGGAACTGAATCCCGCTGCCAATCGAGTCATCTGGACCTGCGCGTCCAGAAACCGGTGCAGAGGGTGCGTTTGGACTGATGGCGGAAGCCCAGCTACGTGTTATACCCAGTGTTGCCAGGTTTCAACGGCAGTTCATTCCTAGAATTACCCTAGAACTCCTAGATCTAGGAGGAAAACTCCTAACCTGGCAACCCGCTCGGGGCACGTGCCCAGCTGCCTGTCCGATTTGCCTGGAGTGAAAGCCCAGAGTCAGGCGCACCTCGTTCACTTAAAAGAAGAGTAAGTACCTTGTTCACTGAGAAGAAGAGCAAGTTCTCTGAGTGTCCGTCCCTCTTATCACTTGGAGGGGAACTTGCCATTCACAGCATACACAAGTTGAAAGGATGGAAAATTTCCACCAGTAGGATTTATAACGGAGGAACTTCAGAAGGGGGAATTTAAAACGGAGGAATTTCCACCAGGAGGAATTTAAAACGGAGGAATTTTTAACGGAGGAATTTCTTAAGGGGGAATTTAAAACGGAGGAATTTCCACCAGGAGGAATCTGAAACGGAGGAATTATTTTCGGGGGAATCAAAAACGGAGGAATTTCAACCGGAGGAATGTCCACCGGAGGAACTTTTTTCGGAGGAATTTCCACCCAACCTACAGTAATAACAGTACCCCTTTGTTGAGCTTTACTCAAACGATTTGTTCCGGGTTATTTCTTTATCGATTTGGCTAAAATTTTCAGAATTGCCGGAGTTTTCCACCTATAAGACCCCTCCGGTTACAAGACCAGGGTCTTATATTATAACTGGTTTCTTTTCCGATTATAAGACCCGGGTCATATAGCAGGTGGTCAGAAAGCAGGGTCTGTCAGGGGGCATTTTCCAGTTATACGACCCGGGTCTAAGCTCAGAATGGTGTGTTTTCGTGTATATTTTTACAAGATAACTAATGAATGCGGAGTTTTTGAACTCAGGTCGTTTAAGAATCGTCCTAAAACCTGCGTAATCTTGGTAAAATTATTGATTTGATAGGTTTAGATAACTGCTGCAAGCTTATTGGAGCTTCTAAGTTGCCTAAGTTTTCAAAACTTGGTTAAAACTGAGCTATTCAGACTTAAACGTACAGTCAATTGCTGGAAAGATCAAAACCAGTGTATTTCATGCTTTTCATGCAGAGTTTTAATTGTAAAATATAGATTTTCCACCTACAAGACCCGGGTCTTCTTTATGATTATCAGTTGTTGTGTTAAATTTACAGTTGGTAGGTATACCTGAACCTGAAACCTGGGTATTATCCTGAAAATTGTGAACCTGAACCTGAACCTGAACCTACTTGAAAATAAAAGTACTTACCTGACACCTACTAGGTCGGTACCTACTTTTCAGGTTTTTCTTGTCTTAAACTTCCCGGTACAAGAGCACGTACTGTCAACTTTTGAAATTGGTTAGATCAGCTATTGCTTGACGCTCTACAGTTTTGTTCTTATAAATGGTGTGCGTGAAGCTCTAATGGACATTATCTGCACCTACGTGTACTGTAATTTATAAATGAAGGCGATTATAGGGAAAAGCCCTTTATGAAAATTGCCTTTATGAAAGCCTGTCTTCCTCTATGCCTAAGCCTAAGCTTTAGTTTGTTTCTTGAACGTAAGCTTAAACATCAGCTAGTAGAACTTATCTAAGCCTGAGCCTTAACTTAATGCCGGAACTTAGAGTTTGAAATGAACGTTCGTAGAGTGCGTGGGGGTTTCCTACTACAATGGCGATCGGTCTATCATACCGCAAAAATTGTCTTGCGTTTTTCTCGTTTTTCTTTTAAGGGCTGTCCATAAACGACGTCGTTCCAAAATCCCGATTTTTCGGACCCCCTACCCCGAAAATCGCCTTGCGTCGTTTCTGGGGACCCCCCTCCCCCTAAGGCGACGTCGTTTTCGGGTTACTCCCCCCGATAAAAGTGTAGTACATGCAGTACTGTCATTTTTTTTGTTGCCATACTGTATAATGAATTGAATAGATCCCATCTTCAACGACTCTGGGGAAACTTTTCTGTATGCAGAAATATTTGACAGAATGTGCATAAATCGAAAATAATGCAATCGAAGTACCCTAAAATTCCGAAAAAAGCGACGTCGTTTTTTTGTTAACCCCCCACCCCCTCCTGGTGCGTCGTCTATCGTCGCATTTCAGCCGACCCCCTCCCCCTCTAGAACGACGTCGTTTATGGACGGCCCCTTATTGTTGGTTTGTAAATTTCGATTGCTTTGAACATGGCTACCCCATTGAAGGGCTCTGAAAAGAGCGAGGGGTGTCCTGAGCTGTCCGAAAGGACAGTGGAACTCATAAACAGACAAACAGATGGATCGTTTTCTTAAGAAAAGGAACAGCAGCGCTATTGATTTAGCTCATATCCGAAAATTTGTGTCTTTATTTGAAAGTACCTGAACCTGAACCTGACACCTGGGTACTTTTGAAAAATGTACCTGAACCTGAAATTGAATTTTAGAGATACCTGAACCTGGACTTACCTGAAATTTGATGGTACCTACCAACTGTAGTTAAATTTCCGCAAATATAATCTAATACCCTAAAAACCTATTGAAAACAGGAGAGGAGAAGGAAGAGTGAGAGTTGAATTATTCCCCGCTGGGAATGGGCCGAGCCCGGCGGCACTGCAATGCCGGGACAACCCGCGGTCCAGGGGAAGCAAGCTTCCTGACTAGACCAGGCTCCAAAAATCAGTAATCTCATAGTGTTCAATAGAACACGTATCAGAGATTAAGCTGATAAGAACAGATACTGAAAATAGAGACATTTAGTAAATATTTAAAACAAAATTCAATATAACTAAAATTACTCGCCTACACTTTGATCTTAGCCGGAGGCCGAGAAGCGATACAACACACTCTTCAGCACCCTTTGACACCACCAGCTGGCACGAGGGCACAGCGGAACTGCCAGCCCATCCGAAAAAATTCGAAAAAAATAGGCGGTATTGCTCGATTTTCCCGCATTTTCCCGTCTGCTTCGCCCTGTATGCTACATTTCTAAACGACCTAATTACTTTCGACTATTTTTTGCTGAATCCAGCGTAAAATCACAAAAATACCCTATATTCTCGATATTTGGCTGATTTTCAGCACTTTTCTTTATAGGTATTTTTTACTTGAGTGTTCATTTTTATAGTATTTCGTGAAGGTTTCTTAGGGATTTGGCGACTGGAAATTGCAGCAGACGTCAATAAACCGGAAACACGCCCACCGCCGGCTGTTCAGACCAGTAGCCGTTTTTGTGGGAGGCGTGTGCCCGCATTTGATTGAGTTGGCCCCCGGCCAACCGACGTCGAACGTGCGTAGTGCGCCGTATTCTCAATATTACTGCGCCACAATAGAAAATAACCCAATTGACCATTAGCCCCGTTTGTACGGAGAACGACTGCGTAAAATCTGCAGGGCACCACCAAAGAACCTGAACATGACTTGGTGTAAAGATTTTTGTGGCGTGTTTTTTCCTGTTTACAAAATAGCAAGAGAGGAAGAAGAGGCAGCGAACGATGCGATGCGCAAGGTCAATCACGATCGCCAGTCTCATGAAGGATTGTGATTGTCTAAACAAATCAGATGGACGGACTATGAATTGTGAAGCAAGTCAATTATTCAATTATGTAAATTAGCGATCGGTCTAATTTTTGCAGTAGTACCCATCATTCGAAAGTATCTTTTCAATTGCTCAAAGTTTACTTTACGTATTTACATAATCTACCACTCAGCCTAAATTTCGATTTCATACTTTTCTACATATCTAATCTTTTTGGCCTTCCTCGCGTAGTATGGACCGATTTAGGTTTGCGCGGTGTATTCTACCCTCGGTGTTCGTCTTCACAACGGTTGCGGCTTTGTTCGTACATTTTCGAGTCGTACCTAGGGATGGGCACGAAAATTAATTTTCGTACTAGTACGAAAATTAAATCGAGGATTTTTAAATTTCGTATCGAATACGAATACGAAAATTAGAGAAATATGGAAACGAAAATTAAACGAATACGAAAATTAAATACAGCTAATACGAAAATTAATTTTCGTTACGAATTTTAATTTACGTTTCACGTATGCTAGCAATAAATCAGCTGAATTATAAGCAATTTAATGAATTCTAAACATACAAAAGCATTTTCACTGTAACATTGCATTGTCCAAAGCATTTTTAACCTAGTTAACCCAGGGAACTTGTTCATCTTGCTGCAAGTGCTGTCACTGTTTACTGCAACCATACACACTTTCTTGAGTCACTATTTTACACACACAACGCTTGACTGTCCACTTAGGGACAATCTCCTGGTTCAAAGCGCACACTACATACGTAGGTACCTGCAATCGCAATGTATGTATGTTTAATATCGGCATGAAGAAGGATTACGTTACAACGATCAAAACAGGCTAGCGTTAGCAAAAAATCGTGCTGTACACAATTTCTGCATTCACAACTGATATTTAAGGATTATTTTAATGTTGGAAGGCCTAAACTGGGTCCCTATTTGCAGTCTGTAACCTACCGTGAAAATACGAAAATTATTTTTGTGGAACAAAATGAAACTCGTATCGTCGTAACGAAAATTAATTTTCGTACTCGTACGAATACGAATTAGGCATTTTGAATTTCGTATCGACTAACGAATACGAAAATTAAAATGGGCAAATATTGATTTAACGAATACGAAATTCAAATGGATTTAATTTTCGTGCCCATCCCTAGTCGTACCTACGCCTAATTGGAACGCTGAAATAACTTTGCACAGCTTTTCCCATGTTCCCAAAAGTCTAAAAACATCAACAACAGCTCTGATTCCCCCAAAATCCAGAAACGAACTGGGATTTCTGTTGGAGAAGTTAGGACTTTCAGGGGATGGCGCAGAAGTTGGAGTTTCTCTTGGCTGGTTTAGTTTTGTTCTGCTCAAGACATGGGTATCTTGTAAAAAGTTCTACTTGGTTGAGCCTGACAGCAAGTTTTTGAACGCCGCTCTAAAGAGATTGCGTCAGTATAGTAATAAATTAATCCCTCTAAATATGATTGGATCCAAAGCAGTGGAAAAAATTCAAAACAACTCGTTGGATTTTATTTATATCGATGCATTGCATGACTATTGTTCGATTATGGAAGATCTGAACCTGTTTTGGCCAAAGTTGAAGAAAGGGGGGATTTTCGCCGGCCATGATTATGTGGACCACACGGATATAAATAAATCCTGGTAAGGTTAAAATTACGAAAACTGATTTTCTAAAATGCGTCATTTTAATTAGGCTTTCCTTTCACACTCAACCCCATGTGGGGCTTAGTGGACAAAAGTCTACGATTCTGTAAAAATGGAACGGAAGTCTTGCATACATGGGCCGGAAAAATCCGGAGGGGGGTAGGGGGGTTCGAGACCTCGGGGGGAGGTCCCCCCGAAAAAAGGCCAAAAAACGCCTATTTTGCCTTAAATAAAATTTCTTCCCTCCGGGAGGGGGGTGGGTGGGCGATGGAGGGGTATGGCCGGCCGAGGGGGAGGGGTATGGCCGGCCGAGGGGGAGGGGTATGCCCCCCTTACCCCCCGGCCCATGTATGAAGTCTTGGGATCGGCGAAGAAAGCGGTATAAGAGTTTATTATTAAATACAATTTGTCGCTTTCTGTGACGTACGGAGAGACAGGAATAGCAAAAATCGGGTCTGGTGCTGGTGCAAAAATGTGGCTCAATTTTTGGCATTTTGCGGTTATAAGACCCGGTCCTATAGGTGGAAAATTCGGTAGTACGTATTTTCTTGACTGTTTTCTTGCTTAGTATTTCCGTAATCAGCCAGCAGAACGTGCACATAAGCAAAATCCTGCCGGATTGGTTAGTCCTCTAGACTCTCAGGAGAGCAAATTTATTCTGTTTGACCAAGAGCGCACCTGTCAGTGAACAGAGCCTTCAGCAATTTAGCCACCTGCAAAAGTTCATTAAGTTCATTAAATCTCCGTGCACAAATAAGTTCCAGTAACTAAATGATGTCTTGTCTGGGCAGAGCTGCATTCCTTCTCTTGCTGGTTTTTCCACAAATTCACACTGAAAACAGAAGAAATCGGTAAGCAAGCAGAATTTTCAACGCTTTTGCTAGCTTTAAATCTACTACAGCCCATGTGCGCATAGCTTGTAATCTCTGAACGTCACTCTGTCTTTGATCATCTGGTGGGACATACAATTTGAACTAGGATTTCCTGTCTCGACGCGGAATATGCTCCTTATGTAGCTACTGTATGCTACGTAAACTACGCAGCTGATCTTACGCAGCGCTCAACGCTGGAGGGAGGGGAAAATAAAGAAAAAAGAAAAATATTTTTTATCGGATTCAATCAGAGCAATGAGCTGGTTGAGGGAGGAATCATTGCATTCGCGTAATACACGCAGTCAAAAAAGTCATTTTGTACTTGGAAGGGACTAAGCTGGCTAACAACTCTTTTTTCATTTATTTTTTCGTTTCTTCGCTTCGGGCGGCAGCTGCAGTGCAGAGTAGGAGAGAGAAAGGACTGGTTAGGTAAGAAGAGCTGCTAAGCTTCATTGGATTCCTAAGGTAATACGTCGCCTTCCTAAAATACCTATTCTGCTTGTCCTTTTGCATTTTTTATGTTCGCGATCTTTGTCGTTTAATTTTTTTACTTCGAAAAAACAATGGCGGAAACTAGCACGGCTATTCTTAATTTCACGAAGACCGGCCTTGAGCGTCTTATCTACGGTAGCTCATGTTCTGTTAATTTGAAATGGATTTGGATTCAAACTACCCTCTTTTCAGAGATTACAAGCAAGTAGAATACGCTTTAGCTAACGTAACAGTCAAAACTACGTATAATACCGAATTGAATTTTATCTGAGCAATAATTTCAATATGACAGCAAAATATTTCATTCTAGATCCACCAAGACCAACCCTTGTCATTATTTCACTTGTGCATTATCGTTGGTGAGACAGACACCCGTGAACGTTTCCAGCTTAGTAGACTCCTCCTGCTCGCAACACAAAAATTTCCACGTCCACGTAGTACGAATTGACAAAGCTTCCAAAGTAAAGGTGTCCCTTTACCACTGGTACAAACTGCGCACTCTACTAGGGTGCCATCAGGATATGTGCCATCCATCTGGGCTGGCCACATTTTTCTACCATTTCTCCCTTCAGAACATCAATGAAGATGCCAATTCTTACCGAACATTCCCCGAAAGTCTGCAGCTACAGCGCAGACTTGTGGGACTAGCCAAAAATATGAAGTACTTTCTATGCTGGATCATTCTACCGGCCACTGTCATCTTGAACACCGTCAATCTTGCCGTACTGAAGATGTTGTTCAAGTCAGCCAACGGAGGTGCTACCTATTTCCACGTGGCCGAAGTAGTTACCGACTTGGTCTCCAACCTGCTTGTAGTTACGGACGGACTGATGGTCTGGAGAGTTTTGGATCTGTGGATGGGATCGCAGTGCTCTGTGAAGAAACTGCGAACCAGGTTGCATGTCTCTACCTACACTAAAAATGTACCGTAATATGCAAATTTTCAGTGAAATAATGCGCTTTGCCAGCGCACTGTGTCAGCTGTTGAATCAGGTGAGTCTGGCTGCGCTGGTGGCCGATCGATATCTGGCCATGCACAAGCCGATGGCCTATCGAAAGTATCGACACAAAAGACGAGCCAGTGTGGTTTGTCTGGCCATTTTCTGCTTTGCCTTGCTCTGCATGACGGTGGTTACATTGGCCAGCATGTTTTTGAGTTTGGGCCAGTTTTTCTTTCTTGTGTTTGAGTGGATTAAGTTGGTCAAAGTGCTGGTGGCCGTGTTTCTAATCTTTCAAATCGGCTGTTGGTTGGCGCTTGAAGTGAATTGGAAGGAGCATGTCAAAAAGACACCCCCAAACAACACCACAGAGCAGGAGAGAATCAAGAAGGAGAGTGACCGAAAACATCTGCTCATTGGAACCTTAGGAATTAACACGGTAACCTACGGTATCTCTGCAGCGCTGACCGTAATTCTGGCGCCGATAATGAAAGGAGCTGGTCTGGCGGTGGGCAGGAACGTTGGTGTGTTTAAAAGTTGGCTTGACCTTATTTTTACTGTACTTTTGTTTGTCAATGGTAGTCTGGGAGTGGTATTTCACATCTGCTTTACAGAGTGTTACGAAAAGGCCTTTAAGGATGCCACTACCAAAGTTACAAGCATGTTCCACTCCAGTAATTAGAGGTTTTTCTCGTTGAAAATTATGTAATTTGTGCATGCTACGGACTTTATTTTATGTTTATCCATGGGTTAAACATCCTCCAAATTAATCGCTTTCTTTGTTGAAGTGTCAAGTTACTGTGTACACGAGTGCTTGGTTGGTGTTTGTGTGTTTTAGCACTGGGTTTATGTTTATTGAGCAAACAAACAGGCACGGTTTCAATGTTCTATTCGTTTTATTTATTATATTCTCTCATCTGAAGATAATAATGTTAGTACACGCAACATAAATAGGGCTTATCAACGTGGACGGCCAGGACTATTGACGCAACAACCGGATATGACAGATCGCTCTGTGACCCTGGATCTCTCTTACCCGTTCTACATACTTATATGTACTGTGGAATAAAAATAAAGGTTTATCATTTAAACCGTCATAAGATTGGATTTGTCGGATAGGATTCGTCTAAAATCGGTAACCGTATCGTACATAAATGGGCCGAAAATTGGGTTGGGTAGTCAAAATCTGAAAATTTGAGGGTGGGCCTATCGATTTGGGGGATCGCGGCCATTTTGGTGGGTAGGGTCAGGAACAAAAGTCGGCTTCAGGTGGATGGGTGGGGTCGTTTGGGGGAGCCCAAGTTGGGGGTGGGCAAACCCCCGGCCCATTTATATAATGTACGTACCTACTTTTAAATAAATGAGGGGCCGTTCATAAACGACGTCGTTCCAAAATCCCGATTTTTCGGACCCCCCCTCCCCCCAAAATCGCCTTGCGTCGTTTCTTGGGAACCCCCCCCCCCTATGGCGACGTCGTTTTCTGTTTACCCCCCCCCCCGATAAAAGGGCAGTACATACAGTACTGTCACGTTTTTTTGTTACCATACTGCGCAATCAATAGAATAAATCCCTACAACCACTCTGGAAAGCTTTTCTGTATGGAGAAACGTTTGACAGAATGTGCATAAATCGAAAATAATGTAATTGAAGTACCCTAAAATTTATAAAAAAGCGACGTCGTTTTTTGCTAACCCCCTCCCCCTCCTGGTGCGTCGTCTATCGTCGCATTTCAGCCGACCCCCCTCCCCCCCTCTGGAACGACGTCGTTTATGAACGGCCCCTGAGGTAAGATATTAGTGTACCGCTTAGCTTTTCGGTGCGTCGTATGAGCTTGCTACTGAGATGGCCTTTGCTGCGAGCCGGCTTGTACCGAAGTGGTCCAATTGTGACTATTACGTACATTGCGATCAGCAGAACCACTGGTCCTTTTTCATTGACCAGGCGCGCGGCAAGAACAGAAATGGCCAAGGTAGGCTTGTCCTGCCCTTTTGTGTTTACTGTTCTGTGTGTTTGCTTTCCTCTACACATCATACTCTCTCCGATGCCACAGCATGAACCATTCTTGTTTATATTTGGTTCCCATGAAGGTTTTTGTCATACATGTGACAGGTCCGGGCCGGTGCTATGCAAAATTCTTACTGCCCACAGAAGTGTACTCCCGGGAGTAATTTTTGGTTGCAAAAGTTTTACTACCTATGAAATTCTTACTCTCTGCGGTACTCAAACGAGTCCCTTATGCAGGTGTATGTTACAGGACAAATAAATTCTTGACAGATTGGTGCAATGTTCATTAAGATACTTTGCTTGGTTCGAGGCTTTACTGGTGACACACACGCTCGGTTACTTCACCAGTAAAGTCTCAATAGCCCCAGCAGTAACAGTAAAAATCTGCTTTATTATGAAGTGCAACCGAATCGCTCTTGTTCATTGCCAAAGTCTGTTTTGACTTTGAGCGTAAGTATCTCAGGAACTAAGCAGAGTATCTGGATAAAAATTTTGCCATTTTTAAAGAATTTATCTATCTTTCATTTAAAAAGGATTCATTCGAATCGGTTGAGATTTACAGTTGCTACAGCAAAAAACCTGCTGGGTTGTTTTAATCGCTGTTTGTTCATTACCAAAATCAGTGTTTCAAATTTGAAGGCAAATATCTCAGGAACTAGCAGAGTAGCTTAATGAAAATTGCCCCAATCTGTCAATAATTTATTTTTCTTTTATTCAACAAAAATATAACAAATCAACGTACAACAGGTTACTTTTTCTGTCAGTCGATACGTCTGTGACGTTTCTCATAATGAAAACATTGTTGAAAAGCCGTCAACGGCTTCCTTTCACTCAGTACACCTTCACATTTACGTACCTTTTGAACATTTGCAGACATCCATCTTACTGAATTCACATTTTCGCCTAGTACGTATTTGATTTTCCAATTTTTAACTTTATTTGCTTTCGACGGCAAAGAGATAGGCTAGACATCGTCGCGTAATTTCATTTGGGCCTAATGTTTATTGGCTCTGCAGTTTGTAAGCTGTGGTCAGTTATAAGGAGCGAGAAGAGAATGTCAGTTGTGGAGAGGAAGGTGCGTGAGCTGGAGCAGCAGGAGCAGGAGAACAGTATGACTGTGGAGTTGTACGCTCACTTGCTAGTGGCTTATCTGGCCTCCAACGACCTCAAAAACGCTCAGCATCTGTGGAAACGCATCCCGGCGCCCAAGAAAGAAGCCAACGGTGCTCAGCTGGCCTCGATTTGGAAGTTGGCGCAAGCCGTTATCAGACGACAGTGGGCCGAGGTCCACTTGAACATTCAGAAGATACAATATGAGGACGACATCTTGAAGTAGCTACCTACGTCTCTTTCTTCTTTCTAATCTACCTCATACATACAACAGCTCCGGGCCGACCTGGGGAGGGGGTAGGGGGTTCCCTCAGGTTAGGAGTCGAGGGGGGTTTCGCCCAGACGGGGTCCAAAATTTCAAAAAGCTCCAAAACGCCTGGAAATGCCTTTTTAGCATGTTTTTTTCAGTAACGGCGATAAAAATCGCTATTTTAAGCTGCCAAATAGCGTTTTAGACCTAAAAACAAGCAAAAAATTACAAAAAGGGAATCCAAAAACACGATTTCTCTTAAATATAGGCTGTGGAAACGCCAAATTCGGTTTCCAAAGGCTTTTCAAGCGAATTTTAGCCTAAAATTTGTGATTTCTGAGCCAGTACTGGAGCCACTACCCTCTGGCATATGGAGCACTGGCGGCCGTCTGGAGCTGTCAGAATCATGGCATCAGCACGCCGGCCGCCCTCCTGGTGACCTGCACCCAACAGCATGGCTAGGAGTTGCTGGCAGTGAAAGAAGGGCAACGTCCGAGTTTGACGAATCACTGGGGACGCGAAATGTACCACGACTCTGATCGTAGGCCGTAAGGCCCTCGCAAACCCGACGGGGACCTCCCGAGACGATTTTCCCGACCCCCAGTCCAATTTTCTGGCAAGTAATTTTTTGAGCAAATTTTTGCGATTTTTTACAATTTCAGACACAAGAATTGCCAAAATCGTCTGCAAAACAGCACTTTTTAGCTGTATTTCAGCCCAAATTAGCGATTTTTTACGATTCTTAGCCGGAACCCTATTTTGGGTTTCAGAGAGCCTAAACAAGGTTTCTGGAGCCCTAAATAAGGTTCCGGAGCCCTAATTTCCGTTTCTGGAGGCCCAAAATAGGGTTTCAGAACCCTAATTTGGGTTTCAGACTAGAGACCCAAAACAGGTTTCAGAGCCCTAATTTGGATTTCAAAATTTCTAAATAAGGTTCCAGAAATACATTTTAGCTGTATTGTATCAAATAAAATAGAGCTTTTTTGCGCGTTTTGAAGCAAAAACAGTTTTTTTGCACGTTTCCAATTTCTGCACGTTTTAAAACAATAAATTAGGTATTAAAGGGCATTTTTGCACTTGTGACAGGATTTTTACCCGATTTTTAGTCCTCAAAACCTTGTTTTGAGCCCTTGAAAGGTCGCTGAAACCCGCTTTTGGACGCCAAAAAAGGTCGCTGAAACCCCCTTTGGAAATAGCGCTGAAACCCTATGGGGATCTGGAAACCCCCAGCCGAAAACCCAGCTATATGTATGTCCTCAACCACCTCATCAGCCGCTTGCCCCTAACCCCCGCAGGATTTGAAAATTTACCGGTCCTCAGCCGAACTGCTAGCCCATGTCTGTATTGGGCAGCGAGTACCTTAATAACAATTTTAAGAAATCTTTCAATCATTTATTTATCTCTCATTATAAAGATTCACTCAAATCGGTTGACATTTACAGTTGCTACAGCAAAAAATCTGCTGGGTTGTTTTTCGACGGACGGACCCATACATGTAACAGGGGGGTCTGGGGGTCTGCCCCCCACCCGACTTAGGCCAGACCCCCCGGATGGTACCCCCCCTCCGATTTTTCTAGCAAGTAAATTTTCGAGCAAACTTTTGCAATTTTTTACAATTGCAGACACAAAAATTGCCAAAATCGCCTGCAAAACAGCACTTTTTAGCTGTATTTCAGCCCAAATTAGCGATTTTTGGCGATTTTTAGCCAAAAAATAATAATAATAATAAATAATAATAATAATTTTTCACCATTATATTATAATGTTACCCCCACGTTCGGGGCATGTGGTGGTACCACTCTGTTCAGATTTCGTACCATATGGTACCGGCACCCAAGGCCATGGGTAGTGGTACCATATATGGTGTCAGTACCACAAACGGCGTTAAGTGCCAGACTGTAATATAATATGAGGTTAATTCTACTACAGTATATTTCAGCTGGCTTTTATCAGAACTGCAATGTAGTGTGAAGATAAGGGCAGTGGCATTGGTAGCCAAGGCCTACACATCACTGAGACTGAGTCAACTGGCCGCAATGACGGGCGTATCGGAGCTGGAGGCCAACCAGCTGGCAGTAGCCGAAGGATGGCGTGTGGACGCTGCCAAGGCTCTGGTTTACCCGGTCAAACCGGTTTGTCACACTCAAACCACTGCCGGAGAAAACGACATGTCCAAACTGATTGATTACGTGGCTTTTCTCGAGAATTGACCTCGCCTTCTCATCTTTTGTCTCTGTATACGCAAGCACCCATGCCAACTTATCTAACTGAAGTTTATAAAAGTTGCTGATCTCTGGTGCCATCCATGGGTTTTCGTATTCGGCCCAAATGTGTATTCATACTCGTCATACGTGTGCGTGGTCGGCCGCTCAGGTAGACGGCAGGGCTGTTTGTTTTCCGGAAAAAAACTTAAGCCGGTTTTTTTCCGGTTTTTTTCCTGTTTTTTTTCGGTTTTTTCCAAAAGTTATTTTCCGAGATGACAGAAAAAAATTTTTAACAATCGCTTTTTATTGCAGAATTCAACGAAATAGCGTGAGTCTTATTAAAAAATGCACTAATTTCATGTTTTAGAGTAGTAATTTGATTTTAAAACACGAAAAATACAATAATAAAAATTGCCTGAAATGGTACCAATATTTTTTGCGAAAAACAGCTAAGTTATGCCATGGAAATGCTTGTAAGGCTTCTATTAACGTAAATTCAAAGAATTGGAAGCGAATCTAACCAGTTATTGTGCCTATTTCCTTTAAAAACTTACTTCAGTTTTTTTCCGCATTTTAGTTTTTTTCCGAGCCCCTAGGAAAAAAAACGGTTTTTTTCGGAAAAAAACGAAAAAAAACCGAGGAAAAAACCGACCCAACAGCCCTGGTAGACGGCCGGGTCTCCATACATAGTTGCTCTGGCTTTATTCGGCGGGAAATTCAATTTTTTGGGTAAATTTGAATTTTCGGCGAACTTTTGTCTAAAAATTCGTAATTTCGGCTAAAATTCAAATTTTAGTTAAAATCAAATGTGTGATTAAAAGAATGCCTAAAATCTAGTTTCTCAACCAAATTTTTGTCCAGAAATCGAAATTTCGAAACAAATGGTGCGTAGTTGCCAAAATTGATTTCTGTGGCTTAAAACTGCACCAAGAGGCTTCCTAACAGCTTTTGGAAGTGTTTAGTAGAGTTTTAATTTGGTCCCCCACGTGAGGGGACCCCATGCACATGATGATACTCGTTTAAAAATAATCGCCGGTCCACTTTTCTGTAGGGTGACAGGTTTGTAATCTACGCATCAACTCGCCACGTGACATCTTCCGTCTCCAACAATGCATGAAGATGTTGCCTGGCGTGTTGGTACGTAAATTACAGATACCATGTAGTCGCCGGGCATTTTTTCTACACCAGTACGAATACACCTTAAATGTGTGATCCGAATTCACCGCTGTCTGTGCACGGTCAGAATTACATTTCCTTCCGTGATACAGTACGTTGCGTCTTTGCCATGCACATGTGGTATTGTTTTGGCTGGGAAGAAATGCTGAGAGTTAGAGTTGATACGAATCTTAGTCAACATTTTAACGCTGGAAGAAAAGTCCGTTTTAAATGTCCGAGGCCATCTGTATAGCAGTTCTATAAAGTTCTATAAAAGTTTAAACGGTTGCGCTGCGCAGACACTCAAAATTTAAGTCAAGAAGTTTGAACTGATTTATAGCGGATGCGAGCGATGGGCATCTGTCGCTGGGTTGTTTGAGGCAGTTAACCTTTACGCTTTAGCGCTAATGTATAATGTACGTATATGGGTCGGCCAATAGTTATGGCATCCTGACTTTTTGCTAGGTTTTTCTTTATTCCCACCGTTGTAGAAAGCCAGCGCGTCAAATTTCGGTTCGTTTAACTCGAAATTAGAACGACAAGTCCGAATTATCCTTTCAGGAGTAAAATATCGGAGCTCTTTAACAGTCGGATATTCTACCATAAAAGGCGGTATCCTCTCTACCCAAGTCGGGAGACCTAAAACAGGGTTCGTGCGGGACCTGGAAAGTCAGGGAGGGAGTCATGGAAAAGTCAGGGAATTTGGTGTCTCGTCAGGGAAAAGTTTGATAGCAGCAGGAACATCTCGTCGCCAAATGCGCCTGTCAGAACTTTACACACCACCCTTTTGAATATCGGTCTTCTGACTTTATAATGCTACTACTTAAGCCGGAAATTTACCCTCTGAATACCGTTTAAATCCGTTTTACAAAAGCCAATTTTTCAAAATTTTCTCACATTGGTTGCAGTTTCCTCACCCTGGTTGGTCAGGGAATTTTTACTTTGGTTATGGAAAAGTCAGGGAAAGGTCAGGGAATTTTGCTATACAAAAGCCGCACGAACCCTGTAAAACTTTGTTTCTTTGCAAGTTGCGGATAAAGTTTTCTCGGCCAATTACGCGTTTTATCAAAGAAAGACCGCTTACTGTAACAACACTCCAAATTTTTGGTGAAAGAAAAACTGTGTAGCCTGACTGAATATCCATCAAAGATAGACAGATTCTACTCTAGGGACACCTTGAGCAGTTACAAAAAGCTTTTCGCATCTGTCAAGGAGCTGCTCGAGAGCAAAGAGTCTATTGGCAGATAGACAAAGGGAGAGCGAGCGATAATCGGCTTACAGTGCGGTCTCCCAGATTGGGCTTGTTTGAGTAGGGTCACCAGTAGCCCTATCGCCTTCCCAAAGGTGGCCGCCCACAGTTGCGCATTACGGTAGCTCGACGGGTGCCAGTTGGTGGTGTTTTGGTAAGAGCAACGCAAATATTTGGACAGGACGCCAGTCACGGTCGGACCGAAATGCCTGCGAGGATTTCGGCGACGCACTGATACACGTCAGTCGAGGGCGACCGGCTGCACCGAACGATTAGAACTTGCTCAAACACCTGCCTACCTCTTGTCTACTGCACTGCTGCTTTAGCTTGGCAACTCTAATTTTGCCACCACTGCTAAAGTGAACTTACAGTCAGTCTATTTGTTAAATTACGCCCTTCAGCCGGTTTTGAACCCTAGTCGTGTGGGTCAAAACAACAAAAAAGCAACTATAAAAATTATGACAACATTTGGCACAGGGTCTTGGCCACATCAGACATTACAACAAATTACAAATTCGGTCAGTAGCGTGCCCAGGGGGTGTAGGGTGGTACACCCCTTTGCGGCGGAGGTAATCCAGTACGACCAACAAACACCTGTCTATTTTATGCTCAGGATCGGTTCTAAACGCTAATTTTTCAAAATTTTCTCGCGTTGCCTGGGCAGCGGCCTAGTTAGGCGATTTCAAAATTTTGACCTCCTCTGCAAAATCCACTGAATTAGGTCACAAGCCCGCAGTCAAAATCACAAGTTCAAGAGGTTACTGTACATTTCGTGCTGAAACATTCGATTTCATCATCAGGTTGGCGCCAAATTTGAATTCTGGCCTTAAATCCGCAGAAGAAGAAAAGGCCAAGAGTTTTGCAAGCAGTTTCTTTCTAGTCTACGCCAGCTTAGCGTCAGGGCAGAGCTACCTCCTCCAACAACTATTTTGTTTGTATCGATTGATCTGTTTGCAGTAGAGCTTTGTCTGTCGGGTCTTTAACATTCCAGTCAGTCAGTCAGTCAGATGATTCCCATCTGTCATAGCGCAAGTGTGAGACCGGACACCTTTTCCCAATGCTTAGCTGAGAGCGCGGCGTAACAGTAGCTGTCGAGGCTTGTCCACAAGTCATCGTTCTTCTCTCTGTTTGTGCAGGCCATTATGCTTGCTCGCCAAACAAACCGCCGGTCCACCAATCAGCGCGCCGCTCCGGGGCTTCCGACCAATCAGAGAGCTGCGCCGCCGCTCGGCCACGGTAGCGCGCTCCGATGCGCACTTTTGGAGCAGAAAGCGCCGAGATGATGCCCTATGGCTGTTGGGGACTGACTGCCGCCGCCTCTGACGACAAACAGTCGCCTGCTTTTTGGGTCCAACCCAACCCTGCCACGGTCGATGTGACTGGAACCGCCAAGAGCAAAATTGGTACGTCCTCTCATACATGTAACTAGGGCTCAGTGGCGTTCCCAGAGCTGTAGGGTGTGTACACCCCTTTGCGGTGGAGGTAGGGAGGAAAAATTAGAGAAAAATAGGAGAATAAATTAATTATGTAATAAAACTCTCTATTTTATACTCAAAATACCTTCTAAATGCGTTTTCGAAGGTTAAATTAAAAAAAATTTCTCGCCCTGGTCCGGCAAAAGCCCAACCAGGCCACTTTAAGCTACCAAAACTTGTAATTTCTGTCAATTTTAAGCTCAGAATGCTTTTTTAACACGTTTTTGAAGGCTAATTTTGCGAATTGTTCTTGCCTTTGTTGGGCAGCGGCCCAACAGGCAACTTCAAAATTTTACACCGTCCCTTTGCGAAATCCTGGGTACGCCACTGCAAGGAGTCCGAGGAATTCCCCCACCCGACTTAGCCCTGTCACTCTATCGGCGACGCCCCGCGACAATTTTTTGGCAAGTAATTTATTCAGCAAATTATTGCAGGTTTTTAGAATTTGAGACGCTAAAGTTCGCCTATAAACAGCACTTTTCAGCTGTATTTGGGCCCAAATTTGCGATATTTGGTGCAAAATAGCGATTTTTTGCGAATTTGAGCGTTTTTTATTGCCCAGCCCCCGTCCCCTAGAATTTGGGCTCAGTCCCCCCCCCCCCGGGGCCGACCCGACACCCCAACCTCCGTCTCCTATCGGTGGGTGACCTGTTATGAGTGACGGCACAGTTTTGAGAGGACTTTGTATTTTGAATTTTCTGCTTCCGATCCGATGTGCGGGGGGGGCCTTTACGGCCCTACGCTCAGACCTTGCGATCCATTGCGCAACCCCCGTAGTTTCGTCATCTCGGACGTTTCCCTTCTATCACTGCCAGCCACTCTAGCCATGCTGTTGGACGCCAGTTACTAAGAAAGTCCCTGGCGTGTTGACGTCATGGTGATGTCGGCTCCCAACGTCCGCTAGGTCCGCCCCTGGTTCCAGAGAGAGGCCCCCCTGCCTAGTCGGTTTCCGTGGACAACTCCTGACGTCATTGCTCTTTCTCCAAGTTGGCATGCTGTAGGAGCGGCTTTGGTGCTGTGGCAGATCCAGTTGGTTCCCATTTTATCTAGTACTCGCTGTAACCAGCTTTCGGTGGCCTGGGTGGAGCGTTGTGCCGACGACCAACTCTTTGCAGCAAGAAACTTGCCACGCCGAGAGGATGAACCACTACAACCACTAGGGATGCAGCGGCCGCCGTGACTCAGAGGCATGCTTGCTACCCACTGAGCCACCGACGCGGCGAATTTTCTGCTTAGCAATGACCAACCTTGACGCGAGAAAATTCCGAAAAATTAGTCTAAAAAGGCAGTGCAAACTTAACAGTTTTAGCACGTTTTATATGTACTGTAATTTGTAGTTTTTCTCACATACAGTATAGATTTAAAAAGTGTCCCATCGCTTTCTTGACCTTCACTCAAATGTTTCGTTCTCGGTGAGTTTTTTATTGATTTGACTCAAATGTTCAGTAAAAATTAACATGTCAGGCAGCTGGCTACAGATGGTGAACTTGCGGGGTTGCCATTGGGCTTAAAACATACTCAGCACGTAACTAAAATTGTGGAATTTCACAAAACATGGCTAAATGCGACTTTTCATTGAAAAGCAGCAAAATGTCGATTTTGAAGGTTTTTCTATTTCGAAAAAAACATGGGAAGGTTTCTATGATGTGGAACAGAGTTTCGAACTGTTACTGACAACTCAATTTTTCACAGAAAAATAACTATTCCTATCCCCATCTCAGCTCAGTTTTCTGTCTTGCAGAGCTACCGTATGGAGAGGTGAATCAGCTGGGCGGTTTGTTCGTAAACGGCCGTCCACTTCCACTGGCTCTGCGCATGAGAATTGTGGAGTTGGCTCACCATGGTGTCAGACCGTGCGACATTTCCCGACAGCTGAGAATTTCGCACGGATGCGTGAGCAAAATTCTGGCCCGCTTCAGCGAATCCGGCTCGATTATGCCGGGGGCGATTGGGGGAAGCAAACCCAGAGTCACTACTCCTAAGGTTAGTTAGTTAGGTTTATTATTGTCCTATTTTATGGAAGAAATTAGGATGGATTCTAGGTGGTGGAACACATTCGACAGCTGAAATCCAGAGATCCAGGTATTTTTGCTTGGGAAATTCGCGACCGACTGATTCAAGATGGCGTCTGCGACAAATACAACGTACCTTCGGTCAGCTCTATTTCACGAATACTCAGAAACAAGCTCGGAGTTGGAGCTGCTTGTATGTTATTGGCTAAATTTATCACGGCCTCATTATTTTTAGCTACTTGAATAGGCTTTCGCTTTTCCGGAATTTTTAGCTTGTGCACCCTCGCACGCCACTACTAAAATCACCCATGCTAGCGAGCGATTTTCCTAGAATTTTCCTTCCAAGAGAAACAATTTGATAAAAAAATTTTCAGAATTCTTTTGACACAAACTTTATGACTTTCAGCAATTTCGGCCTCCCAGTCGCTGCCATCTGTAACCTCAAATGCACTCCGGTCTTCGCTGTTCCATCCGTACTTTTCGTACCAGACGCACTACAGTATGCCGGGCAGCAGTGACATGAACTTGAAATGGCCGATGAGCAACTTGCTGGCCCAGGCCCACTCGCTGCAGCACGACAACAAAACGTCTGCCTTCAATTCCTGCTTTCCTTGTTTCACTCCCACCTCGCTACCTGCCACTTCCGGAAACTCGTCCTGAATTGGAAACCTTTTACACAAGCTGCAATATCACACGATAATAACAGAAACTGTAGATATTGGCTGATTTTGTTGCAGTACGCTTGGTCTTGCTGCTGAGTCAGAGTTAATGATATGTACCGGTTTATGCTTCCTGTTTTGTGTGCAGACCCTCGAAAACCTGCCAGTCTACAGTGTCGAAAGCATGAAACCGCCGAATTGGACAGTTTTGCTAGTTTGTCAACGGCTTGTGATCTGGACTTATCAATGCAGTGAAGTATTTTCTTGGTATATTTGCATAATAAATCATGTTAATTGTATTTAAAACTGCTGAAACAAAGGAGTCAAGTAATTTGCATATTTAACAAAGATAGATTTTGGGCGCTGGAATGACACAACATCGCCCACCGGCAAAAGTCAAAGCCCCGAAACGACTTTTACCAATACCCAATTCCGATTTTCTACTGTACGTAATTTTGGGTCAAACTACAGTCAGACACGAAAATGGCTAAAATTGATCGAAAACAGCGATTTTTTGCTGTATCTGAGCCATACATATAACATTGGGGTCTTTCTGCCCCGCCCCCACCCGACTTAGGTCAGACCCCCACCCCCATTTCGATTTTTCCGATCCCCTCCGATTTTTCTGGCAAGTAACTTTCTTAGCCAATTTTGGATTTTTGAATTTCAGATACTAAAATTGCTGTAATCGACTATAAAACAGATTAGCGATTTTGACCAGTTTCAGCCGAAAAATTGCGATTTTCACGTATTAGTGTGAAACCACTCTGTAGAATTTCGGCCCAAACCAACCCCCGCCCGGCGCCAAACGCTTCAACCCCGTCCTCCTTCGGTGGATGACCTGTTGCGTGCACGTGTGATACGAGAAAATCGCAGTCAGTTTGAACTCAGCGCTCTTTAACACACTTCCAACTGCACTGTAGTACGGTAGCGGTGCCAGCGTATTTTGTGGTTACCATTTCTACTAAACTACGCAACATTTGATTTTGCTAAATTGTTTTGTTTAGGAATAATTTTGATTAAATTATCATTTTTTAAAGACATTATCGATTTTACCTTTTTGTATGGTATTTTTCATGTAGTAAACACATCTTCGAATTTGATAAGTTTTCTGATACAACGTTTTTCTCTGCTTGTTTATGTTGATTTTTACCAAATGTTGTGCGATTTGTGTTACCATACCTATAACGACCTTTAAAACAGTGAAAGCTCTCGTTTTAACTACAAAAATCGCTCCAGCTTGATGTAGTTAATGCTGCTAATTCCTGTATCTTTATTAGCCTATTCACTGTCTGACTGTTGCAATGGTAACAAAATAAAAAGATGGTCTAATTCTGTTTCCGGGGTCAGCAGAGAGAGAAAGAAGAAAGAAGATTACTTATCAAAGGTTTATGCGCTCTTCTGCGCTTAATAACGGAAGCAACAGAACAAACAAAGAAAATCAG
>JASANB010001671.1:0-24184 GCA_030248155.1 Sabatieria punctata
TTTACACGCACATTTTTTTGGGCTGGAACAAAGAATTGAATGGAGATGATGAGAATGGGAGTTGCAGAACAGGCGACTAGAAGAGTGTTCAAGAAACCGGTTCCAGATTCAGCTGGTCGTCGAAGTTGCATCGAGCTCTCAACTTGTTGATCATTCTGTCCAACTTTAGCCATTCTTTTGCGCATCATTGAGGCTCGTCGTTCCTTGACCTTGGCTGATTTATGTACGTACCTCAGGTCGGCTTGAAGTTGTTCTTGAACCGGTTGGCCAGTTGGTGATCCATCCAGCTCAGCGAAAAACTTCCCTGTTCCTTCTTGCTTAAACTGATCCCTCTTTGAATCTGAAGTCGACCCAGTTGTGTGTCCCGCACTTTTTCCTGAACAAAATACCCGTGTATTTGCGGTAGCTATGAAAGACGGCCAACCCCTTTGGCGCAAATTTGAAATTGAAAGTCTCGGAGTGTGAACCATAAATTCACATGGTCTTTTGAGGCTTTGGCTACTGCGAATTTGTCCACAGAGACCTTGCAGGTTTCCCGTAGAAGTGAAGGCCATCCGATCTGCGATGATACCATCTTGCAGAGCGCGTCCGGCGTATTCTGCTTTCAACTGCAGCTCGGCAGCGTCGCCGCTAGGAATGTTGGCCTGGGCTACCAGATGCCCTGCAGTTCGGGAATTCCAGATCCCGCGGAAAGTCCTCCATCACGGTCATCCTCCTTTCAGCTCAGAAGCTCTGCAGCTCATGGCTCAGCACTTTTCTTCCAATTGTTTCGTACTCGCAGTCGGAACCGCGATTTTCGATCCAGCGTTGGTCATGTATTCAATAGGTGTTTGCCAACTGTCACCGGGCCTCTCTTTGTTCGTCCTCCATCATTATTAGATTGATTTCGACGTCTTCCTTGCGCTCCCGAAAGCTTCACGTTGGAGATTTATTTTCCGGTGAAAAACCGTTTTACCTGTCTGAAGAACGATCAATCTGGTTTACTAAGACATCGTTGTGTGTTCACCAAGTATTGCCGCTAAAGAAAAACAATGATATAATATGAAACACTCTCATTCTATTCCTGACTTCTGGGGTAGGGAAGCTCCACAGAAACGATCAGATACATTTCTGCTCAGATTCTCAAGTATTGCCATACCAATCTGAGTACATAGTCAGCGCATTTTCCCCTAAATCTTCCTTGTTATTCCCACGCCCTCGTAAACGCTCGGGTGTTGTGCATTGAGCCGCAAAACTGATGATTACATCGTCCGCCGACAAGCATAAAAACACCGCATTTTATCGCAGTGTTTAAAGACTTAAACGCGTTGGCCGCGTTCGATAAATTTTTTGTTGTACAGTTCAGTACGAAATGTATATTGCACAAGATCATACGTCTTGGTATGCTAATTTTTTGGAAACTTTCACACAGCTGTGCATCATTACGCCATATTCAATGTGCTCAGGTCATCTTAACGGAAGACGTAGACGGGATGACTCGCAGAAATACGAAGTGACTCTTTATACAGCGAATGCCACGTAATCCTCTCTGCCCATCCAATAAATCGTGGGCCTGCCGCCACAAGCCGGTAGTCAAGTGGAAAAGTTTTCGTCAGTTTTTAGTTCCGCGAAGCTCTCCGAGACCTCGCTCTGCCGCCCATCACTATCAAATTGTCATTGAAGTTCATCCATCCAGAAGTACTCGGCGGCGGACTGCTCATCGAAACGTCATCGACCACCGATTTTCGTCTTTGTCGCATTTCGCCAAGAATCGTCAGATCGACCTGCTCCGCTCTCCGCAGGCGAATGATAACTCTCAGGTCTTACCAGAAATCGAACAGAAACTGAAAGTCCAACATTGAAGCCATCTGCTCTGTGGACCTGATCGACCGTATCGAATCGGTCCATCTCGTCAACGAAGAAAGGATAGGTTGTCCGAATCCCTCGCCGCCGGCAACAAGGCAGAAGCGACTTTCCAGAGTTTACTAAGCTTCACTTCCTCTCCGGCCCGCACTTCAGTTTCTCCCCAGGTCAACACTCCATCCGGAAAATGTCTGAGAACCTTGATTTTGGCGTCGACGCCCGGGCGTCGAAGTTAGCACTCACTGGTTTTGGGTGTCCAGAACTCGCAGGAATCGTCGGCGGAAAAGCCAGAAAAAGAGCCTCCAGACACGTAGAATTGACTGGCAGCCACAGCTCCTGCTGCCCAACGACGTCCGTAATTGAGTGACGGACCTTTCACCCAGCTCTGATTGGTGGCGGCTGGAAGTAGACGGTGGTTTCGGAGTAGCGCTGTCCGCTACAAACAAATGCAATAGTTTACGAATGACAGTTCTGTAGTACAGTACGTTGAGACTCCTCCTGTGATAACAATTCTGTCAGTGAACACCGCCTCCAGCGTGGCCTTCCCGTCCGGGGTCCACCCGAATCTGCTACTGTTTTCCGCTTCGTACCGATCATACGGGTAGTAAAGCTCGACCAAGTTGGCGATTCTGTCAGGGTAACCGCCAAATAAGATAATTTTTGTGGTTGGTTTTAGCCTGTTGCTGGTTGAAGAGCCCAAAAGTTAGAAAAATATTTTTTCGTCTTCTTGTGTCCGCGTGGTCAAATTTCTATGTAAAGCGCATTCTACTTAGGATTGTAATCTCTGAAAAGAGCGTTGTTTGAACCCAAATCCATTTCAAATTAACAAAACATCAACTACCATACCGAAACACGCTCGGTGCCGGTCTTCGTGAAATTAAGAAGGGCCGCGCTTATTTTCCGCAATTGTTTTTTCGGAGGGAAAAAGTTAAAGGCCGGGAAGAGCGTTAGTTCGTTAGGACGAAGAAAGTTCATTTTCCCATGCCCCACCAGATGAACAGAGACAGAGAGGCGTTCAGAGATTACAAGCTGGGCGTACATTCCTTACAGTCGGCTAAACAGTGATGCTTGCTGTATACGTAGACATACGTATAATACTGTAGACTGGAAGAAGCGTTCATACCCAAGAGGGCTAGCAGCACAATCAAGAAGACCACTGTGAAGAACACAACGGAGCTCAAAATGATGAGTTTGGTTCGGTTAGACAATTGCACATACGGATCGCACAGGTGTCTCAGTATTCTGGATACCATTTCTGTACAGAAAGTGGTGCGCGGTGTTCTATGGCAAGACAAGACAACCACAGGCAACGCAATTTTTTGTTTAGAAACTCGATCTTCTCTAGAGTCCCTTGGGTGCCTGGCCCAGTCGTGTGCCAAATGGAAACGTAACTGTTTTGTTTAGTCTGTCGGCCAAACGTAAACTTTTAATAGTACACTGCAGATTGTACAAGCGCAATTGATGTTTAGAGTTCAGTTGAGTCAGACGGCAACAGGCGAAGGTGGTCGCTTCAGGAAGGGCGATACACAGTCGCGGAAGATTGGACAAAAGACGCTGAATACTATGAGCACCCAGATAAAAATGCCACAAAGAAAACAGGCCACGATTATCACTGCTTCCGCCTGAACCAGAATAGAGGCCGATGACGACTCCGACAACATGACTGTCTGTCTGTCCGTTAGCTGCTGTTCTGCTAATTAAGCACGTCACACAAGTTGGTTAGGTTCAAGGCTGAAATTAATTAATTAGGGGTTTGTAGAGACAGAAGTAAATAGCCAAGCTATAATACACGTACTGCACTCAATTGTGGAGAGAGAGAAAGCTAATGCAGAAAAGCGAAGGAAACAATTAGCCAGAGCTTGCAACTTTGTATGGAGTTAGCGTCAGCAGGGCGACTGAGTATTTGCCAAGGTTGGCCAGACCGGCCGGAAATTGATTTGGTCGGCAATGACGCGAAACTGTGTTATGCAGCACTGAAAATGAAGCTACGATTTAGAGCCGTGTCGGCAAGACGACAGTTGGAAGATATAAGCACTTAATGCCGGATCGATCGTTGCTCTGATCTTGATTTATCGCCCCTCTCCTCAATCTCAATCCCAGATTTATACTTTTTGCCTATTTGGTCTTGTAACAGAATCCCACTGACTATTGGACGTTTACGTACGTACATACAGCATGCGTGCGTCTTGAGGCAAAACAGCAAGAATGTAGCTGCATAAGTTCAGAAAGATTATTTTGTGCGCACAGAACAGTGAATCGCAGTCGTACGTACATTGGCGGTGTATTGGCTATTGGCGATTTCTGTTTTCGAAGAAACAGATGGTTTTGATGTCTTCATGAATGTGCGCTGGCAGTGCCACATTGTTAGTAGGCGATGATCAAATAAAAACCTCAAGAACACCGTCTCTTTTCATTCGGTTTTATTTGTAATTCGTGCAATGGCTGTTTCAAATTTCGGTTTTATAATCTTACTTCTAACAGCGTGTAAGTTAGTTACTCTATCTTCAGCACAGCCCACAGTTTTCCTTAGCTGAAACGTTTAAAGCATTTGAAATTTCTACTACGGTACACTGCAAAAAGTGCGCCCTTTAGATTGCATAAACTCGCTGGAACCGCCACGAAACCTTACGCACAAAGCACTGGATGGTAGTCGCTTACAGTTGCTCTGGAATCCTACTACGGTAGCTTTGTTCACTGCAACTTTATGCATCGTAAGATAGTTTCTCAGGGCGCTAAAATGTATTTGGTGGAAGTGACCCAAGGAAGCGGTGGCAGCTGGAAGAAGGTGGCAGAAACTGAAGACAGCAGCAGCATAGTGAAGATGAGCGATCTAGGGGAGGGCCATATAGAAATACGAATTCGGGCTGTTGGAGTGAACGGAGAGACGGTTAGCTCCGAACAGAAGCTGGCATTCGATGTGCAGACCAAAGAAAATCCCTTCACACCGCCTTCTGAAGTAAAAGTTCAGCAATCGGAAGAGTTTCTCATTTTCACTTTCAAACCGGCGCTGGAACAGGTTTGGAAATGTCATAGGTCACTTGAAGAAACAAACACGCCACACGCTTTCAGAATGCCTCAATGAAAAAGCACTTTCTGGATGTGAATGTCAACGGTGTTTGGGGGCAGATTGCAGAAATAACAGATGTCACCAGTGATGGCAAACTCAAAGTCCAAGTTGCTCAAAGAAATCTAAGACAGTTGGCAAGTGAAAAGGGCGTCACAAAGTTGCAAATGAGAGTACGCGCTATAGCCTCTGACAACACTCCTGTCACATCCGGAATTTACACAAAAACGATAGGTAAGATTCAGTTCAAATGCGGTAGTTTTATGCGAAACGAATTTTTGTTAAATAATTGTAGATCCTTTTGAGCCGCCCGCGCTTAGTTCTAAGCAACCACTGTTCACAGGACACTCTGCAATGCTTTCGCTTTTGGAAGCAAAAGTAAGTTGCTTGCCGCGTGATACAGAGTGACAGGTCGCGGAGGGATGACATGGACGTCAGTCAGGGGAATTTGATATATGGCTATACATGACACTGCAGCTATAAAAGGTATGACAAACGTTTTGCTATGTAAATAAAAAAGTGATTTTGCCTAGAGATGATTATTTAGCCATAAATAGCTAAAAAAGTGTAGTAGCTATCTGAAAAATCGGTAAATTTTGTTGCGTTTAGTCATGTATAGCCAAAAATTTGATATAGTAAATTCCCCTGACTGTATGTATTGAAACGGGAGAGCACTTTACTTACAAAACAAACAATGACAGAAGGGTTAGATCAGTAGGTGTTATATACAAATCCGTTTCATCACTCCCCCATCAGGCGAGTGTCCGCTGGGCCGCCGCTGTGCCTGACAATCGCCGTGACTCTGAGTGATGACCGCTTGGCGTCAGCTGATCCGCATCTCCGAACATCTGCTCTACGTTGATGCCATGGTGACTCCGTCTTGCGCGGGCGACACTCCCTCCTTGCTGCGCCTTGGCTCTGATCTGGCGCCTTGTCATTGGTGACGCGCGCTTCCATCTCTCGGCGAACGAACGCAAACGCGAAAACACTCTTCTCTCCCCTCTTCTCTTTCTTCTCTTCCGCTGCCTTCGTCTTCTCTTCCTTTTTCTCTTGATCTTTCTTTGCTTTCTCATCATTTTCCTTCTTCTCCTTGTTGCCTTTCTTCTGTCACCATTACTCGATGTTGTATCAGATGGCTCTATGTCTGCCGGAACGGTTGTCTTCTGAACGGTTGTCTTCTATCCTGCCAAACGGGAACGGAGGTTGTGGGTCGTTTGGGGTTTAGTGGGGGGGCGGCGGGGTGGGGAAAGGGATGGAGGAGCGCACGGAAATGGATCCGCTGCTGTTGTTGCATGTGGAGCATGTGAAGGGTAAGCTGGGATTGCTCATGGAGAAGTTGTAGTACGGCTTGGAACGACTGGTGGGCTGGTGGACATGGATGCATGGAACTTGGTGGACTGGGCTGCGGGCAACTACTCCCCTGGGAAGGCGGAGAACTGAGTGGTGGTGCTTGGACGTGGTAGTGGTAGGAGGTTGAGACGAACGATGGAGTAGTGGTCGTGGTACACATGGAACTTGGACTCGGTGGTGGTGGGACTTGGTGGGCTCGGTGGGCTTGGAGTGGTAGTGGAGTAGTGGTGGTAGTTGTAGTGGTTGTAGCAGAGGTGGTCGTAGTAGGTCGCAGAGGTGGAACGTGGGTAGTAGAACACAACACAACAAACAACGGTCTCGGCACCAAATGAAACGGGAGAGCACTTTACTTACAAAACAAACAATGACAGAAGGGTAGATCAGTGGGTGTTATATACAAATCCGTTTCAGTATATACGTAGTAAAGATGATGGCTGGAATGGACCAAATATCACGTGCGCAATTCAAACGTGATCGTTTTTTACATTAGCTAATAGAGCGATTTGCTAATGTAAATTACCCGGTCATCTTTAATTCTTCCAGCGGCCTGGTCTGATATTACTGTGTCAGGGAGTGAGATCAAATGATGTCTTATCTGTCTAAACAAGCAATGATTGAGGGTGCAAAAATAGCGGCTCACTATTTTGACATGGAACAGAACGGTAAATGGTACAGAGTGCAGACTATTTCATCCGGACAACCAGTGGATGCGGACAAGCTGCGTCATCAATCTGCTGGACGGAGTGTCAAGGTTAGGGTTCGAGCTGTCAGCAGCGATGGCAAACAAAAGGTTTCGGGCGCTGTTCAAATCATACTCGGTACGCGCAAATGCAAGATTGTTGCTACTAAAACAATGCCTACATTTGTACGCATTATGTTTCAGCGCAATTTTCGCCTCCAGTAATTGATCCATCCGTTAAACAAGTTGATCAGAAGATGATAATTACTGTTAAACCTTCGGAGGTAAAACTCAATCGTACATCGAAAAGAAATTCTGTCAAATCTTTGTTTACATTTTTTCTAGAATCAGATAGATTTTTACGAACTGCACGTTAAAGCGCCCAGCGGTGGATGGAAAATATTAGGAAGATCAAACGGCGCAAACCGTGAAATCAGTGTTGACGTGGAACAGACGTCAAAATTCAAAGACGCAAAGGGTCAATTAACGTTGGCAGTGATGGCTGTAGACAAAAACCAGCGGAAGTCACTCTCTCGAACTCTAGTGCTTACAGTTGGTGCAAGAAATGATACTCCTTCCATAGGTTTGCAGGACTTGTTCTAATCGAATTTCGATAAACCAGACAATTTTAGGCGTCGTCGGTATTCAACAAAGCGGAACAAAACAGATCTTCAAACTGAAAGAGGTTCTGCTGAATAGGTAAATAGGTGAGGATAAGCTTGAGTGATTCAGGTGTCTGACGCAGAAGAATACGTGCTACAATTGAAAACAGCAGATGGATGGGTTGCACTTGGTCGGTCTAAAACAGCACAAATCCAGGTGGATCAAGAGCAACTGAAACGTGTTGGAAAGATAGTTGTAAGAGTGAAAGCTAGAACAGGCAGTGGAAAAACGTTCACTTCCCCTCTAATCGAGCTCAAGAGTTGAAAGAAGATCGCCTAATTAGTTATTTCCCAAGTTGTGAATACTGAAACGTCTGGCAGATAGAATGTGTGTTGAACCGGATGTTCGAGTGAATTAAAAAGGTTGCATTTATTTCTTGTCAACAAATCGGAAAAACTTGTTGCAGTGTTTGCCGGTTATGTTTACTCTGTCTGTGAACGGCGAAATCTTTAGTCCTTTCAACGCCGGCTCGGTGCTTTGTTTGATTAAAGTAAGTTCTTGAAAATCTGCACGAAAAAGATTACCGTGCGATCCAAGTGAAACTACGCTGCCGTGTTTTTCGTTGACTAATATGGCATTGGCGTAATATCGCTGTCTTTACAATGAATGCAGCAGCACCACCTTGCACACGGCACGTTGTGGCTTTTGAAAGAACGCTTCTGTATCAAAAGTTGATTTGACGCTCTAAACGTTACTTCTGGAACGCAATACGCAGTATTGTTGGAAGAAAATGCTACACAGTACGTACGTTTTTAATCCAACCCTGCACAATGACAACAGGCTGCTTTTCTTTTGTGCTTCATAAAAATAGTAAGCTCGCAACAAATTCATCTGCAGTACTCAACCCCAACCCGTTCACACCTAGGGTAGTATGTATATCCGCAATACTAATATGTACAGAAGACTCAGACACTCCCCGAAAGAAAAGAAGTGTTGGTAGAATACAATGCGTACACGTATGTAGGTATCGTCACGTCTCTGTGCTGTGTCCGGTCAGTCTCTGCTTTGCTTTTTTCTTAGCGGCGTCTGCAATCCGGCAAATGGTAAACATTAAGGTTGTACGGATTGGCTTCGGTCTTCTTTGAACCCTTTGTAGAGTAGCTAGGATAGTGGTTGACGCTTATTTAGATACAAAGACCTGAGACGAGGTGCCACCTGGCTTAGGGGCGACACGTACCAACTGACGCGTCTCTGAAAGCAGGGAGATGCTATCCTGTTAGCATACGACCAACATGCTCAATCAAATACGTCCAGCAGTACTCTGGCTGCTTCTATGCCTGCTAGTAGGTAAGATACTCTCTAGTCTTATCTCTGCTCAAAACAGATCCTTGTCGGTCTCATGTGCGACGGATAAAGTGAGAAGGTTAAAACACCCTTAAATATGTACTATTCGTTCCAGGAATTTCGAGTGCATCGTTCGTACCGCAGATTTCAACAGCTATAAACGGAGACCTAGTTACGTTCAAATGGCAGAACCCAAGGGTAAGTGAAACATGTGCAGTGTAAAGGCTGTAGATACATGGATTCCTTACATGTGGCTGTAGTGCTATAAAACTATATGAAAAATTAAATTTCATTTCAATAATTTGAAGCAACCCCTTTGGTTTCAAATTCAGAAATGCCTAATTTTAATCGAAACTATTTGAATTAGTTTTCACAGCACTTTGTCTGTGCATTCAGTCATTCTAATTTAATAAGTTGGTCCGTGATTCTGATAGGATGTGAAAATTGCCAAGTACGTGATGGAGTCGTTTGAAAAGGACGCATGGGTTAACTTTGCGGAGACAAAACGTCCGAAAATCACCAAGAAAATAGCCGACCTACCGCCGCTGTTGATCGGCCGCTTACGAGGATATGGAACAGACGGAAAAGAAGCATTTAGTCCCCTCACTATTAAAATCAACACCAAACAATGTAAGTCTATCTATAGCCACTAAAGGTTTTGTTGAACCCAAGCGTAGAGCACTGTTACTGTAGGTTTAGGTTTATATTTTTATAGCCGTAGGTAATTTTTAAAATATTGTAGCCTTAGTTATAGCATTTTCATTTCGAGTTTGTTTAGTCAAAGGGCCCACTTTATTCAGTGCCAACGTGGAGGGTGAATACGTCGATATACGGTTCAAGCCAGCTCGGGTAAAAAGCTGCCTTCCGCTTACCCTGAGCCTTCAACTGCGCTCGTTGCAGGTGAAGAAGATCGCCAAGTACTTGCTGGAGAGAAAAGTAGCAGGAAAATGGCATCTAGTCAAGCAGGTTTCTGCTTCAACCACCCAAGTCAAAATCCCTGTAACTGAACTGGGCTTTGGCAACGTTATCTTGAGAATCAGAGCGCTTACTAAATCTGGAGAAAGCTATCCTTCAACAGACAATTTCCAACTAAATTTGTCTCAGCGAAGTACGTACGTATTAAGTGCAGCTTCATTGACTCCGAATCAAACTATTACTAACTAATTATATTAGGCAGCTACTTTGCAGCTCTCAGTCAAAATCAATTCATCAAAAAGCAACAAGGTGAACTAACACTCACGTGGAATTTCATCACTGTAAGAGTTTTAGTGCAACTACATATATCTAACTGCAAAGTGCAGGACTGTACTCGAAAGATTTGTATTTGTTTAGTCAGCAGTGAAATTTGAAATCCAGAAGAAGAAAAAGTCGAGCCCAGACAGTTCGTTCGTAACAATCAAGCAAGGAACTCCGAAGGATTTTTGCTCTGGCAATGAGTGTCAGTACCAAGTGGTCTTGCGAAGTCAGGCTGACCTCTCAATCTATGCATTTCGTGCCGTCATTCATCTCACAGACGGCCAAACCATTCACATGCCATTCAATTTTGGATCTAGAAAGATCGAGAAAGAAATCACATGGGATCACGCACCGGTACTGCATATCACTAAAGTCTTTAGCCCTTTGGGGCAGACCCTACTCCAATTGGACTACATAGTTGTCATGCGGTGAACTTTTCGGAAATTAGGGGCAGAGAGCAATAATATCTTTGTATCATAAATGCAGTCAATGAAATGTTTACAGGAAATCGATCACTACGAAATTAGAAGAAAGGAAGTTGGTCAGCCAGACAGTTACCTGAAAATAATCGCTGCCAATTTGTTGCCAGCGCAGATATGTTCCGGTTCCACTTGCCAGTATCCGATCACTGTAGGGCGTACAAGCTATTCTTATCAAATCATAGGAAAAACACTGCAAGGAAAAGCTATTAATGTCCAAGCAGATTTTGGAATAACAAGTAACAAAAAACGCAAGATTTGCTTTTATAAACACTCTGTCTGGTTTATAGCTGAAGCTTCCACAAGGATATTGCAGTTCAAACTTGCACAGGTATTTTAAACTTTTAGCGCTTTTTTAACTACTCACATGTCCACTATTCAGGGCGCGCAAAGTTATCAAATTTTGACAAAACATCAGGGTCAAAATACTTGGGTAAAACATGCTGGAAACGGAATTGGTAACATTCGACAGACTTGCGGTGGTGGCGAAAAGTGTCGGGTAAAGATTTCGGGTTTGAAGCCGGGAGCATATGAAATCAAAATAATTTATCTGATGGGAGCAAACAGGAAACAGGAGGTAACTGGCAAATATCGCGTCGTGTCTGGCACTGGTGAAGACACTGTGATAGACATTTCTAGTACAGGCCAGTCATTTGACAGAACTCTGCAGTTCCAACTGCCGCAGGTAACGTAACATGTCAGTAGCGCAGGCCTAGGTCAAACAGATTTTAGCATTTTCATTAAAAATCGCTGGAATTTTTGTAGTTATAATAGACAAATTTGAAGTGCATTACCTTGCATTATGACATTCACTAAACAATCATGTTTAGGGTGCGGTAAGTTACAAACTTTATACAAGGCAGAAGGGCCAATTATCGTGGATTATGAAAAATGGCAACGGAATTGGAAACATTAGAAAAACATGTCGTGGTGATCGGATGTGTCAGGTCGAAGTTTCTGGCTTGAATTCAGGCGCGTACGAAACTAAAATAGTTTACGATACAAAAGGAGGTGAAAAAGAAATCGTCGGCGGATTTCAAATTGTTCCGGGCGGCGGTGGAACAGGAGTTATTGAAATTTTCAGTGAAAAAACAGCTTCTACGAAGAAAATGCAAAGTAAGACAAAACCCACAACAACATCACGCAGAACTACGACTACAAGTAGCACAACCACAACACCAAAGACAACAACTGTTACAACTGAAACTCAAAAACCAACAACAAAGACTACCAGAACTGTAAAACCAACCACTACTAGAACAACTAGAACAACGACTGCAAAATTATCAACTACCACAATAAAACCAACGATTACCACAACTAAAACAACTACCATGCCAACTACAACTACCACTACTACTACAACTCGTAAACCAACAACTACTACAACTCGTAAACCAACCACTACTACCACTTATAAACCAACCACTACTACAACTCGTAAACCAACCACTACTACAACTCGTAAACCAACCACTACCACTACTCGTAAACCAACCACTACCATTACTCGTAAACCAACCACTACCACTACTCGTAAACCAACCACTACCATTACTCATAAACCAACCACTACCACTACTCGGAAAGCAACCACTACAACCACTCGAAAGGCAACCACTACCGCCGCTACGACAAGAAAAACAACAGCTTTAACAACACCGAAAACGAAACCATCTACAAGAACCACTAATCGAAGACCAACACCTGTGTTCTGGACAAGCACTGAAACCACGACCAAACGAGCAAAGTCGTTTCGACCTCCTCCTCCTCCTCCTCCAGCAATGTGGTTTGTCTCAGTAAGCACATGCAGTTGTTCATTGACTTGTAATGTGCTTCCGCGATGCATGTTTTAGCCATCCAGTAAACTCTACAGTAGACAAACTCCTCCACCCACTGTGCCGTCAATAATACCACCAACTCTAGGGATTATTACTCGATCAACCACTACTACCACTACACTTCCCCCAACTTTTACAACTCCTAACTTCCATGTTTGGTTTTACGAACGTTCCACGTTGCCCAATGATGATATTATAATTACACCAACATCGGAACCTCCAGCCTTGGACATTTGGATTAGACCTTCACCACAGCCGGGACTTTTTGGATGGTCAATGGTACGGCCGCCTCACCCGCCACAGTGGATGTACGTTCCTGGTCTGTACGGTTCAATCAGAATTCCTTCCACAATCGGACAGCAACCAATTGGACTGGTACTCGTTCCCCCTGCACTCCAACAACACATGCAAACGATACCCTTGCTACGACCAGTGCAACAGCTTTTACTTGAACGCAGCCCGTTGCAGATGAACACCATCTTAGACGGCTTGCAGCGTCTGATCCTGCACCAGGAACCACCCTCTTTTTCTCAAACACTGACACCACACTTCAACCAAGTAGTGATTACAGTCAACAGAGTCTTACAGATTCAGCTGGTTTAGATCCGAGTTATGATGACACAACCGGACGCCTACTTTAAGCTAGATGAAAGGGAACAGCCATTCGGGAGATTGATCCAGTATCGAAAAGCGGAGACCCTTACTTTCCTGCTCCACCAGTTCATTTCAGCCCATCAACCTGACTATGTCGTACATCGACTGTACCGCCACATTTACCAAGTATCTAAGACTTATCTATAGTTTCTAAAATGTTGGTTGATTTGTTGTCAGTTGGTCCGTCTGATTCAAATGTCCGAAAGGAAGCAATCTATCTACTACCAATTGGGCAGGCGCATTCCATCTGTGCAGCCAATGTCATCGTTTTCAAGCTTGGAAAACAAAGTTGTACTGGTCAGACCTGTGGATAGTGGCTTCAATCTGCTACTGAAACTTGTCATGCACTTGTACCCAGAATCATTGCGATGCAAAGTGTTGCTCAAGCTCCTGCCAGTAATTAATAATGCGATTTTTTTCAGTTGTTTCGTTTGAGACAACAATAAACTTCTAGGTGCAAGTGTTGGTACAGCCAGGAGGCAAAGCCATTGCAATTCCTGCTCAGAGTATACAGAATATCTTGATCAATGTGGCTGCTTTGAAAGCACTCCGTGTGCAACGCAGAGTCGTTTATCATTTCCATAGAGTCAGTTATATTTTCTGACATTCATACACGGCTTTTTGTAAGTTAATCGACATTTCAGATCATCAACTTGCTGCAGGCTCCGAAATTCGCCCCAACTTTCAAGCTGCCTCCTGTCTCTGTGCACGAGGGCAATTTCTTCAAAGCGCGCAAATATTCCTACAGTCGATTCATAAGAAAATGAGGAAAGTACAAGTACAACCAGTTTGAATGAAACACATAGGATTTCCCGTAATGTGAAAAAACTCAACATGCACTTTTAGCAGACAACAAACAGTTCGGAAGGCACAGTTAACTTACTACGTATTGTATAAAACACAATCTTAACGTGGAAAATACTGCGAGAAACCGAAAGCACTTTCGCATTCCAGACTTTCTGCGTGAATGAGTGTCAGTTTTATGTGGAGTCCTAGAAATTTTGTTGCAAAGATCGGCACGTAAGGTGAATCGGCAAGGAAGTCAGGCAAAAACGTTTCAAAATCGAAATCTTGTGGCTGCTTGTCTTTTCCATGCAGCTCTACGTCGATCTGACAGAAAAGCACCCCTAAACAAAGGCTTCTCACAACATTGCAGACGTCTGATAATTCAACCTGCGGCGTCATACGGCTGCTGGAACTTGAACGCCTCCAGCAATGTATAGTCGAAGCCTTCAATGTCGATTGTTGCAAAGTGAATTATGTTTGAGCCAACATATTTGTTGAGCAATTCAGGCAACGGCACTACATCTATTTCCTTTTTGAAATAACCCCCATCCGGTCTTCGGAGAGTCATGGGCAAACGCCCTAAAAGCTATAGATTGAGAACTGGTTTTGCCCATGATCAAAACGAGAGGCTCTAGTATCGGGTAAATAAAACGTTGCATACAGTAGTTGCTATAACTAAACAACTGTACCAGCGATTACTCCAACTGCTGCAGGGATTACTGTGCCAACAGCGTTAAAGTCAGCCGTCTGGTCATCCCCAGGCTCGATCCCGTAGATTTTGCACTTTGGATAGCGCTGATGCAGTTCTTTCTCTACCTAAACATAAGTCAGTTACGCCGTACAGCAAAGATATCAAAAGCACCTGAGTATCGCCACCTATACCAATGGTAAGTTCAAAGCATTGGCCTTCATAGTCAGACAAAAAGGGCAAAAAGACTTTGGTCTCGCCGTATCTGCCCATATGAAAGGAGAGGTAGCTTTGGTCTGTGATTGTTGAGTATTGCGACACACAGCTCTGAGTATTTTGCACTAATTTGCCCCAATAAGTGTCACCAGAAACGTCCAGTATGCAGGAAACCAGTGAACGCATCAAATCGCTTCGAATAGAAAACAAGTCATTTGCGTAAAGCGTCAAATTGGAGCGTTTGAGAAATACGAAGACAACGCCCAACGCTACGAGAGCGATCAGAATACAGTTGAGATTGCGACCATTCATCGCTGACTCTGAAATTCAAAGCACTTTTGCATCGCAGTTGCGGGCATACTGTGTTAGCTTGGTTGCCTATTTTTCAGCGAAGGCAATAAATTCTAAATACTTAGCAACTATTGTACTGTTTAGTTTCCAGAGATGTTTGCAGTTTTAAATTCATTGGGTAATTTAGCGTAACGTATTCAGCTAGCACGCGTTAATGCCACGTATGTATACGTAGTATGCATGGCTGCGTTAGGTTAAGCTTCGTACGTGACGTGGTGTCTCACCGCTACTGTTGTTTATGTACATACACATACACATAAACATTCACCCACCACCATACACAAAAATACACTTTTTTTGATTCCGGGTATGCATAAACATACACATTAAATATATCCCGACGCACATTATACAAAACACAAACAGTGCTCAAAATGTCTATTTTTGTGTGTATAGCAAAAGTCGATAAAGTATTCAACAGAACTCTAAAATGGATTTTTTTGCACTCTAATTGTATTTCTCGCTCAAAATCTGACCAAAATTTGTATTTTTAGCACAAAACACACATACTACATTGTTTTCTGAAAGTGCATACATTACCATAAAATTTGTCAGTGAATGCGTGTCACATGCAGAAAATCCACTATACCAAACAACAGTAATCACCGTACGAAATACTGATTTATAAAAATAGAGTGCTTGTGTCTGGCGTCTTTGTGATAGGTGCATTGAACAGAAAATAGCTGTGCGCCGACTAAATGGAAGTTACGTTTTAACTCTATTAGTCTTAGTCTGTTTACTTGTTACTGAACAATGATTGAAACATCTGGAGAAAGGCTAAAAAACAACTGCAGCATTTTAGCAAATTCTATTTTCAGTCCTACCAGAGATTAGGTAAGGAATTCAATGACCCACTTCTCACCGCTTGCAGACCAATTCAACGCTTAAGCTGAGTACACCGCATACTCTGCCAAATAGAGACAGAACAGTGAAAGCCAAAAGACCATAATAGGAAGAGGTAATCCATTGAAAATCATGGTGGCAACAGCTTGAACGTTAAGCCGCTTTCTGTTCTGGGCCCATATTTGCTGTAAATTATTGATGCAGCCGCGTCGTCCACCACAGCCACAAAGTGCTTACAACACAACGCACACCTTAGTCATCCGTACACTCTAGTAAAACGATTCTTGCTTTCTAACTCTTTTCCTAACCGTAGAGTGCGATGATTCTATTAGTTTATCTTCGCACTACGTGTACCTAGCCAAACCAGCAACGTACCGGGCCGGGATGCATGGCTGGTTGGTATTGGTACGCCACTTTCCGGTGGCGGTAGGAAGAAAAAATCTGTCAAAAATAAGAGAAACCAATACAGTATGTTCTATTCTAATACTCTTACAGTAAGGGGCCGTCCATAAACTACGACGTTCAGAGAGGGGTCGGGGTGGTTGGTTGAACGGCTGAAAATGTCGCAGTGGGTGGGAGTTGGTGTAGAAAACGTGAACGTTTTTATGTGCTGAAAGATTTGTACTGTACTCACTCTTATCAGTTTGTCATTGTTTGTTAGTGTGCTCTCCCAGTAAACTCTTCATTTGATGCCGAGTACCCGTCCGTTTTTGTTGCGTTGTGCAGGATGCCAAAGACTAACCCGCTTTCTTTCACTCCTTCGCAAGCCGGTCCACTGGTAGTAAGACCAAGCTCAACATCAAGCTAACTACTGCCACTTCTTCCCGTTCGTCCTCTGCGTCTTCTGCTCACGTTTCCGATGACCAGCCTGTGTACCTCTGCTCCAATCACTCAACCTCTCCCTTCAGCGTCTCGTCTACACGACCTCACCAAGCCTCCCGTCACCGATTCTCCTAGCCATTCAGCCACGCTCATACAACTGTTCCAGCAACAACGTCAAGAAGCCGCCATCCAACAGCAACAGATGCAACAAGCTGCTGCCCAACAGCAACAGATGCAACAACAAGCTGTCGCCCAGCAACAACAGCTACTTCAGTTGCTGACCGAACAACAGCAACACAAACAACAACAACAACAGATGGCGATCACTACGAGCGACTTCTCACCACTCTACATGAACGGCCGCAAGCTGCGCACCCACAACTTACAGTCCATCTTCCGCGTCCAACCGTGTACCACTTCAACCAATCTGCTTATGACATCACCTTAGCTGACTGGTCCGCTGAAGTCACCTCCTTTGTGCAACAATC
This sequence comes from Sabatieria punctata, assembly GCA_030248155.1. Taxonomy (NCBI): domain Eukaryota; kingdom Metazoa; phylum Nematoda; class Chromadorea; order Araeolaimida; family Comesomatidae; genus Sabatieria; species Sabatieria punctata. The sequence continues at coordinate 17,287 of JASANB010001671.1, forward strand.
CGGTCCCCCTTGGCACAGAGTGCTGGAAGATGTCATGTCCCTGCTCATCAACAGTTCCATTCTCTTTCCAATGCCCAGACTACTACTACTCTTGATACCGCACTTTCTCATCTTGAACCCCTCCTACAACCAGCTGAATCCCCTATTCAGATCGCTCTTGCCCTACTTCAACAGCCGCCCAATCCAGATGGGATTAAGCTCGCCAATCACTTCAAGTCCCAATTCGCTCGTCTTCATTCTGCGGAGAGTATCGCCGCTGCCGCTTTCGTCAACCTTCTCCCTCATCGAATCAAGAAGCGCATGGTTCACCACCTTTCCGATCCCGCTCAGCCTCATGACATCTACTCGGTTACTACAGAAGCTGTCAATTATTACAACACCGAGCAGGCAATCAACAATTCTCTCAATCATCGTTCGTCTCCCTCTTTCGTTCCCAAGCAAGGCATGTCCACCAGTTCCCCTCCCAGATGTCACAACTGCAACAAAGTCGGCCATGTCGCTCGTCGCTGTCGTTTCCAGCCCAGCTGTTCCCAATCCACCCCCTTCAAGTCTGCTCCACAGTCTTTCACATCCACCAAGTCGGCTCCTACATCTCCGGTTCAACCAGCCGTTCGTTGTCTTAGGCTTCAGTCTCCCCGCTCTCACCGTTCTCGTAGCTCTCAGTTTATCAATCATCGACCTTCTCCAATCGCTTCACGAGTTTCCGGCACGGTTCGATGGTCGTCGAAGGGGGAGTGATGAAAGATTTGTACTTTATATAACACTCACCCGTCTTATCTGTTTGTCATTGTTTGTTAGTGTGCTCTCCCAGTAAACTCTTCAGTGCCTAGGAAGCTTTTGTCCGCAACTTTGTTACAAGCAAAACTCAACCTACATAGTTCATGTTTCCAACCGCCAAAATGGTTAGTTCACTGTCAAAAAGTTTCTTTTTCACAGTTTCCACAGTGTCCTGCAATTTTATTGAAGATTTTCTAATATTAGACACTGAACCAAGTTTAGTCGGGGAGAGGGGCGGTGTCAGCCAGAAACGTTGCAGTTTTTTAGGGAGTTGTGCTGAAAACGCCGAAAAACGTCGGAAGGGGGTGGGGGTCCAAAATTTTGAATTTTTTGACGTCGTAGTTTATGAACGAGCCCTAATTTTACGCTCAGAATGATTTTTGAATGCGTTTTTACGCTAATTTTGAAAATTTTCTCCTCTGGACAGTGGACCCAGGCCTCTTCAAAATTTCAACCAGCTTTGCAAAATCCTGGATACGCCTAAGCAAGACTAAACCGATAGGTCTTCCTAAGCTGAACTACGTAGCTACATGTACTTGATATCCTTTACTTTTAGCAAGCAACCATTCATACCTGAATTGAAAACAAACACACTTGCCTAAAGATAGAGTGAAACAGTAGCTTGATGTGGTGATGGCTCAGCATTCGGTTTCATTCGTCGAAAACGCTCTAATACGAAAAATGGGCAGAAAATGGATAGATGAAATCTGTTTGCACACACAACACACCGGCACAACAAAAGATCGTGCGTTATCTCAAACGCGACCAAAGTCAAACAACCGTGCCCCAACGAACTAGCACAGCGGACTAGCATGGCGTTGCAGTTAAACTTCAGTCACTTTCTGCAGATTCCCGGTCTTCTGAAACCTCTACAACTGGTGACGTTTCTCGTTTCGGTTTATTCAATTAACTCTACGTTTCTCAAAAGTTTAAGCTATTTTGCGTGGTACTATGGATCTGCTTGGGTACGGTTAGTCATTATTGCACAGACGGAAAGTTTGGTTTCCTGCTGTTCACCTCGATCTGTTCCTTTCTGGTCGTTTTGGCGATGTGCGCACTTATTCTCACTGACACATTCGACAACATGAGACTCAACACCTCTTTCTTTGTGAGCCCCTGCTTTCTCTTAAACAATCAGCACAACAAGAAGACAGTTAGGCACAGATCGAGGTACCGATAAAGAAGTGAAACGAAAATCAGCAGCGGCCAAACAACCAACTGTCTCAATAGTGTGCATTTAGATTAATTGCTTTGTAATCTGGATTTGTTTGGCCAACGCACACTGCGAGTACGGTGGCAGATGGTTCTTTCTCTACACCACCATCACATCTTTTCTTGTTGTGCTCATTGTTTCTTCTCAAATTGCCATCGGTCTATACGATCAAGTTAAGCTAGGGCAGATTTTGATAGTAAGAAGCTACTCTGTAGAACGGTGTTTGATTACTATCGGCTGATTTCAGGAATTGATCTATACAGTACTATGGGGACTGTTTTATTTTATTGCAATTTGGGTGGCTGTCGCTGCTTCTAACCAGTATGGAGGCAGCTGTTCATCTAGCTACAGTGCCGCAGCTGTAAGCTTGACTTTTGGCTCATGGCCACATACATTGTACGTACAAGGGTGCATAATTCAGTTTTTCTTTGCCTGCGGATGTTTGCTGTTTGGAGTCGACTTCTATTTCTACTACCGTCTTTACCAGCAAGGCAGAGCACCTCAAGTGGCCACTCAACCTGGTGACACCATTCCCGGATACCCGCCGTTCAGTTGAACTTTCTCACTGATAGTAGCTTCTCATCTCTTTACTGCAATACGATAAATAAATTTCGTTCTTCTACTTTTCAATCGGCTCAGAAATGTTCAGGCGACATTGTTACTAGGAACAAAGCCATGTTTAGCTAGCTAAAGTAGCTGCTAAGATAGCTTGATCAGTTTATCTGGTCAACAGACAAAATACAGGTCAGAGCAAATGCATGCGTTCCTGTGTCAGTTCGACACCGAGCACCCCTTTGCTGACTACGTAGACCAGACCAACCATTGCTTCCCGTCCACTCAGAGCAATCTTGCTCTCGTGCACTCGGAAGAACTTGAACGCCGCTTCCTCCGTACCGGGTCGCAATTCCAGGGTGTAGGTCCATTTGACACCCACTTCTCCTTTGACCCAGTCGTCGGAGGCACCGGCCGCCGGATCTGCAGCAACTAATGGTGAGAAGTGGACGGTTAAAAGGCAGAACGCACATAAACTGGCTGATGCCTCTGTTTTGTAAGTGGCACCGGCTACCGACTTCATCTTCAGTGCTGCCTCTCTCGCTAACTGGCTCTACTATCAAACAGCGCAGTCTAAACAGTGCAACTCTTTCTACCTCATACCAGTTGTTCGAAATCGTCTGGTTTGGCGCCGACTTTGTAGCCGTACGGCACCAGCCACATGTTGCCGTAAGAGTGTAGCGTAAAGTAGGCTTTTATTCTTTCGCGGTTAGCCAACACGAACTCTGCCATAGCCTGAACTTCCGGTTCGCTGAATGCGTCCGGACCGCCGTAAATCTCGGAGCACGAGTTGTTGCTGGTGCCGGACTCTGTGAAAATGATCGAAAACAGTTAGAAAGCAAGTGATCCCTCACCTCCCCAGTGAAATCCGAAATTTCGGTTGGCGTCGACTCCGAAGCAACAAAAGCCCATGTTGCATTCTTGTTTCGAGCGTGTCTTTCGCCAATACCGTCTCTGCACAGAATTTGCTGTAGATATTGTATGACTTATTCCTTCGTTACCTTGCGAATTGAATACTCATATCCGTCTGGGTTGATGCAGGGAAATATGTACCAGTCGAGAGTGTCAACCAGCCGTCCAATCACACTGTCGTTCTTCGAATATTTAGTCACCATATCTTTTATTATGTAGAGAGCAGAAGCAGGCGCAATCCATTCTCTGGCGTGAATGCCTCCGTCGATTAAAACCGCGCTTTTGTTGCCGTTATTTGTGTCCTTCCTGCCAATCTGTAGCCAACGGCTTTGCTCAGAACGAACGGAGAAATGGTCAATTCACGCTTTTCGAATTGGTGTGAAGTTTCAATTTAGTTACTGCCGACAACAATATTAAAAAAGTGATTACTTTTAAGCCAATCAAATCTCGTCCTTCGTAGGACTTGCCCAGATTAATGAGGGTCACAAAGTCATTGTATTCTCTGGCCAAACTCTGCATGTACGCAACCATCTAAAATTTAAATTTCGTGTTGATGCGAGTGAATCTAGTACGAATTATGCGCTACCAGTAGTGTGCTTGGTTTGAACAGCACGCCCAATTATGACAGGTAAGTACGTACGTTTGTGCGTTCGTTATAAGACTTACCTGTTCGTAACGATGGTAACGGGACGCATTGAACGAGTCTGGGTCGATTTTTGTCTCGTTTGCTGGGTGCTCATGTATGCGCTCTTGATTTGCCACTCTGTAAACACCCTATTACATTACGTAGTATGTGCATGCCTAGAATGAATTTAAGAAATTTAGCTAGGATTGGTTTGGTTTCTAACAGTGCAACTAGGTACCAACGTGGTTGACCCGAAATTGGAGCGTGAGAAAAGTGGCAGAATTTTTGCAAGTAGCGTGGCGGGCGGTGGTCATGATTTGGAGTAATGAATTATCGATTGAACGTTTGGTAATTAAATGCGTCCAAGCTGTATTGAATTTGTGCAGCTGCAAATAGCTACTGCTTTGGCGGCGGCTGGCCGGGGAGCCTTCAATGAAACTCTGTCGTTCAGTCTGTTGCTCTCTGTTTAACCACCGCCCGGCGACCTGACTGACGCCACAAAACCGGTCACCAACTGCCCTGCGCACTGTGTACTCTTTTGGCAGTGTAGTTTGTCCTGGCCACTGGGACACGTTAAAAACGAGTATTTTCATTTTTACCTCCCTCACTCACTGAGTGAAACTAGTCAATGAAAGAGCGCGCGAGAGAGAACTGTTTAATGGAGGAGTTTAGACAAGATGGGTTCGAAAACCCTGGGAGACGATGATTCTGAACACACTCCGCCAATAGACCCCAGCCCTTCGACCACTCGACATGCCATGTCGTTTGTGTTTGACACATTCGACCAGGCACTGAATTTGGTGGGATAGTTCGGCAGCTATCATGTCGGATTTATAATAATCTACCAAATAGCCATTCTGGTCTGGTGCGGCAACTATGTGTTCATGGCCTACGCCACCTATCATCCGCAGGTCACTTGCACCTTGGACGACGGAACCGAGATCGTGATGCACAATCGGTCGGAAGCCGGACGCTTCTGTCCATTTTATGAAAGAGGAAACTGCACCGAGTTGTACTGTAAAGCACCGTTCAACACCATTATCGAGGAAAGGTGTTTGATTTGCGCTCGAGACATGGTGCCTCAGATTATCAACTCCGTACAGATTTCCGGAACTTTTGTCGCTCTCTCCTTGACAGGTCAGTTCTGTTCTAGATCGTCCTCTGCTAACATTAAAACTCTTTTAGGTCCGCTGTCGGACATGGTGGGCCGGATGTTGGTCTTCTGTGTCTGCTTGGCATTGCTGATGGTAGCGACGTTTTGTTATATACTCTCCCCCAATTGGATCTTTTTCGCTGTGTTCCGATTCTTCGTGGGAGGTCTTCTGTCCTCGAACACAGCCGTGTTGTGCGTGTGGGACATGGAACTGACTGACAACAAACACAACGTTATCGTGAATATCGCAGGAGGTTGGCAGTTCGCCTACATTATCACAGCTGTTATGGCTTATCTGAGTTACCAGTGGAACACCTATCTCCTGGTTCTCTGTTTGATCGGTCTGCCCCTCTGTGTCATCTACCCTTTCTGCATCGAATCGCCACGTTGGCAAGTGCAGAATGGACAACTGGATGAGGTTTGGCTTGTTTCGATACAGTCTGCAAAGGAGGCCTTATTCTGCTTTAGGCAGCCAAGTCTTTAACCCGTCTCGGTTCTCAGCAAGGACTTCAGGGTCAAATCGAAAGACAGAACCTATCAAGGATTCCGTTTGAGACCCATTCTGGGGCTAGAGAGGCTACCTGAGTCTGTTTTCCAGTCCTCCAGCTGACTATTTATACAATAGTTCTCTCAATCGGCGTCTTTGCCACGGCGGGGAGCTGCTAACGTATTACATATTCCAAGTGACCAATTGTCTGGCAGTCCTTCATCAAATTCATTCTGTACGGCGGTCAGAATAACGTCGTCCCGTTCTTATCTATCTACTTGACAGGTTAGTGGTTTGCTATGCCCGCTTTCGGTCGCTTTCGAAATTTTGACCCTACTCTGATTTTTGATAGACCTGCAAGCGCTGCAAAATTTCTGTACAATGGAAGCGTTTCCAGCAAGACAGAGTGGTTCGGTCGCGAACACATGATGCTGATTCCGATGGCTCTGGTGGCTCTGTTTTACGCCGCTACAGTAATCAAGTTTCTGCCCGATAAGAAGCACTGGGAGGATCACAGAGTCCTATCTGATGCTGGCCGGCGCAGTCTCACAACGCTCTCTGGGTCGCCTTGGCCCAGTTCACAGTTGAACTCTACCCCACAGTGATGCGCAACACTGCTTTCTCTTTCACTGCTTTCTTCGATCCCATTGCCGGTACTCTTTCCAGCTAAGCGCACTCTCACCCAACCAATGCACCTTTCAGGCGTGCCTTAATGCCACCCAGCTGGTTTATCTGGAGAAGTTCTGGCCTGCTCTGCTGGTGTTGGTGCCACCAGTCAGCACCGCAATGATATCCTTCGTGGCGTCGTTTATTCCGTTGCCGGAGACGACGGGCTGTCAGATTCCGGGCACCATCGAGGATGTGATGCAGATGCTTGCGGGGCCCGCTGCTGTGCGATGGGCCAAAGTGAAAACCTGCTGCGACGGCGAAGACACTGAACTGCTGGACGAGATGGACTTAGATGACGAAGAGCTGGATTGATTTTTGCATTTATATCAGTACTTACGTCTTTCTGTCTGTAATGCTGGCACTGAAATCTCGGTTTCCACTTTCGTGGCGGTTACTAAGTCAGATGGTTCGCCTGCTTTTGTACGGGTGATTTGATTTGTATGTAAAAATGATACTTTCGTCCAGGAATGTATTAAAACTCTAATCTTCTTAACACCAAGATAAAAGTAT
>JASANB010001672.1:0-47861 GCA_030248155.1 Sabatieria punctata
ACAATACTAGAAGCAGTCCTGGACCACACACGTTTTGCTTAGTCACCTAGAAATGCTGTTGCAGAAAGTTGCCGTCCTTCTGCTGGCTTGTCAGGTTTCTGGACTAACAAAGTTGTCGAATGAGCAACAAGGGCAACTGGACCGTTGCGGAGTTAGAAACTATGCAACCTCCAGTACCAAGATCCTACATGGCCACCAAGCAAAGCCTAATCAGTTTCCTTGGGCTGTGGGAATTTCTCGAAATGGTGGAATTTCTTTAAAAAAGCCTAATTTACATAGGTTGTTTGTAGGTGGACACATTTGTGGCGGAGTGCTTATTTCCAAACTGCATGTACTGACGGCTGCTCACTGCTTGTACCCTTACAATACGTGCAGCAGAGGGTAAAAAAACGCTGCTAGCCGCCACTGATGATCAGAATTCATTCTGTAGGAAGGAGGTGGCCGCATCAAATTTGTCAATTCACCTTGGTCACATAATAAAGCAGAAAGGGCACCAAGTTGCTATCAGCAATTTTTCTATACCAACAAGAGAAGAAGTTAATGCACTTACCGATTGCATGTCAGTTGGTGGTGATCTGGCGCTTCTGGAACTGGTGGAGAAGGTTCCGGACCGATTGTTTCAGACCGGCCAAGTGAATATCGTTTGTCTGCCCGAAACACATGAACCCTATGAGAAGGCCGTAGGGGTGACATCAATTGGGTGGGGATACACAGGTACACTACAGTTCTTAGAACTAAGCTACGTAAGTTAAAAAATTTGCATGCCAGCTGGCACTGGACCAGAAGATCATTTACTGTTTACGAAATTGGATCCGATGCCGAAAGAAGAGTGCAAACGACGACTGGGAGACCAGCTGGCTAACGATACGATTTGCACTTACGAACTGAGATCTAATGTCTGCGCTGTAAGTAAACTGTACATACTGTAGTGGTATGTAGGAATATTACTATTTTATGGGGACTCCGGTGGTCCTTTGTTACTGAAATCTGACCGAGGAAAGTACAAAGTAATCGGTGTGGTGTCAAGTGGTACCAGCTGTAACGACATGAGACGAGATCAGCTGAGCCCTCACCCTAAACCTCCGACCTATTTGGGTGGCGTATTTACAGACGTTCGCCTTCATCGCGACTGGATCTGTCGGGAGATAGGTATCTGTGGTGTTAGTGAATACGATTCTGACTACTATTGACCTTCTTGTTAAACTTTCTCGAGTAAAAGAGCAAGACAGATTTACTAGCATTTCTGCTCTAACGCCGGGAGGAAGGCAAAGTGCATCGGTTTGGAGTGTTTCGGCAAACATTACTTACGCAACGGCCCGCAAAGAACTTGGTCTGGTTGACTCAGCATCTGTCTTTTAGGCGTCGGCTGGCAGACAGCTGCTGAGGCTAGCGCGCCCGGCTCCCGGAACCTCGCTTTTAAAGTAAAACTTTGCTCTTTCGAAGTTTTACTCACGCGAACTTTGCTGTTTCCTGTGTCGCTTCTGTATAATCGATAATACGTAGTAGTAGTCAGCTGCTGAAACTCTTATTTGGTTGAACATGGATTATTTGGCAAGCAGAGAAATGGCTCTTGGGCTGAGCCGGTTTGATAAAGATATCACAGATGCCACTCATTGGTGGACGCAGTACGGTGGAGATGGAATCGGGTGCGCTTTAGTCTGCTTCTTTGGATAGTCACTGTCTTCCATTCCAATTTGTAGTTTTCGAAAAATCATATAAGGACTTTCTGCCCTTGGAATCGGTTCTTGTTTGCTTGGCCTTGTCTATTTTGAGATAGTCAACTAAAGCTGAAAGCGTAAATTGGACCACAACTACTATAGAAGTGGAGAAAATCTTGTTAACATGGAACATGGGCGTGGCTAAAACTTTCAGGGAATGTATTAGGTGTCCCGATTTGTGTTTCGGTTCTAAATGTTGGGCCACTTCTACAGTGGTTTGCTTCAATGTCGCCTAATTTTTAAGCAAATCGAAGAATCAATCGTCAAGCAGCAACTATTAGGGTGCTCATTTTTAAGCATTTTTTACAATCAACCGACCTAATTACACAGTTTACCAAACAATCAAATAGAACGACGTAGAAATCAGTTAAAGAAGAACTGGTAAAATAATATTTTGTTTCAGTACATTCACAAGACAAGCCCGTCCACAAAGCACATTCAACAATCTGATCGGTCACGCATTCGAACGGCCAGTCAGATTAGCCCGCAGCGCCTCGATCAGTTCTATTCGTCACATCCCCGACTACCGATCTACTTACGTCGACTACGAACTGACGCGGCCGCGTATGTACCGCTCGGCGAGCGTCAGTCAGTTGCACGAGCGTCGAATGTCCGACTGGGACAAGGAACTCAGTGCTCGACATTTGCCACACCACGACTGGTACATGTACGAGAGCAATCGACGCTCGCGAGCCTCCACCCCCACCGTTCTGACTCCAGACGAACAGAAGACTCAGTACGAACGAGCCAGTTGGGTGCCTTCCTACGTGAGCAAAGTGAAGAAACTGTACTCGACGCCTCCTCTGCACAACGCCTACGCCGACCAAGCACGTGACTATCTCTACCGGCACTTCGTAAGCCAACGATACATGCCCGATTCCTATGTGCCCTACGTTTATCGACCACAAATGTACGGTAGAAGAGACCGCCGGTTCATGGGAAATTCGGCGCTCTACGTCAGTGTGCCCACGGCCCTGCCCCGATACTCTTGGAGGGGCTGGCACCCCCGCTCTGTGTACTATCTGCACGAACGATACTACAAACACCCGATTCGTCCGTTCTGGCCCCGCGTCTCCTACGGTCCCGGTAGATTGGGTTCCTTCTACTGGGCCAGGAACCCAGCGCCGTGGGAATACGATAACATCGATCTGCACCCTGTCTTTAAGGTGCAGCTCCATCTACATCGTTGAGCTACATCTACGCTTCTTCTCTGTTTAGAGTTAGTCTGCTGCTTTTTCTCTCAATTATTTCAAGTTATTATACTCTACTACGTAGGTTGATCCGCGTTGGGAAGTGTTTTGCAAGCTGTCCAGCCGGTGTGTCTGGTGTGTATTTGATTGATGTTGGTGGCCGGATTGCGCTATAAATTATTTAACAAATATAGATAATGTTTACTGGAGCTGACTGTACTATGCAAAACTCTGATCTTTGTGCCTTGTAGTGATGCCGTTCCATGTTCTTAGTGGGATTTGCGACATGAACGAGTGGTCTAATTAGGTCAGAGGCTGGGTGAAAATGTGTTCGTGCAAATTGTTCGTTTTTAGACAAGCACTGACTTTTTATTTGCTAGACAACATTCAAGCTTTGTATCCAGAGGGCACTGAATCGCTGGGCCCAATCACAGGTGAGTCACCTTTTCCGTAACTCTGGTCCCCATTTCCAGTTGATGGCAGTGATGCTCCATTTCTGCCGGGGCAGGCGCAGTACTGAGCGTCCTTTCCTGGGGTCCCAGCATCTCCTGGATTGCCAACCATTCCAGGAAGACCAACAATTCCAGTTATACCAGGAGGACCGGATGGCCCTTGCGGACCAACTGGACCTGTACCACATGTAGACCCATCATCAGTGCCTGGTAGGAAAGGTCCTGGTCCATTTCCGTTGGATGGACCGTTGCCATTACCACTGCCATTATCAGGTCCATGTCCATTCGAAGGTCCAGGTCCGTCACCATTAGATCCATAGGCTCCATAGCCTCCGTAGCCAGACTTTGTTGGTTCTGGTCTGACCAATGGAGATGGGACTCCAATGGGTGGTATGCAGCCAGCAGTTGTTCCTGGTCTTCCCTTTTCACCTGATTCTCCTAGACATGCTCACAGTATTATGGAACAAGAAATGCAAACCACATACCCTGTGGACCTGGAGCTCCCTTCTGGCCAGGTCTGCCTACTATTTTCTGACCATCAGCGCCACGAGGTCCCACTGGTCCCACTACTCCATCTCTGCCTGGACCACCTGGAGCGCCCATCTGGAAGCAGCACCTATGCTGTACTGGTATACAATGAACATCCTGTAACCTCTCCAGGCGATCCTGGTTGTCCATCGCGACCATTCCTGCCATCCATTCCATTAGCGCCACGCATTCCCCGCAGACCAGGTCGGCCTGGGGCGCCTGGAGGTCCCATGGTTCCTTGTGGACAGTTGCTGCAGCCACCGCCGCCGAAGCAGGAAGGCATTGCATCTGTGGCATCCTCCCCATCCTGACCATCAAAACCTTGTGGGCCGTCGGGCCCCTTCTCTCCTTTTGGACCAGGAGAGCCAGTAGGACCAGCTGGGCAGTTGTTTACGGGATCGCAGTCTGCAACAGTTGGTCAAGCAAGATCGAAGGGACTATTGTCACGCACTGCATTCAGGGCTGGAGCCGGAGCTGGGGCCGGTCTTCGTGTCAGTGCCGTCTGGGCCAGAACTCTGGTAAGCTTGTCGTCGAGCTCGGGGATTCGCACCCATCAGCATCATTTCTGACCACAGCGTATTCGAGTCAATCTATAGGTTCATAAAAGGTAAGATAGTAGTTTCAAAATATCTCAAAACTAACTCGAAATTCGTCCATTTCGTGGTCGAGTTCAGCTCGAATCTGCTGGATTTCGTTAATAAGGGCCGGCACCATAAACACAGATGTGAGGATTGCAATGCCACTGAATGCGGTGGCAAGAATCGCAGCTCCGTTGAGTGACATGGTGGCAAGAGGACTGGAATAACTTTCCAGATGGACGATGAACAAAAGTGTGGCTCGGAGTCCGATTATATACCAATTCTGATGACCTATTAGACCAGTTTTCGGTTTCCTCTTCAATAAGATTTTTTCAGGGTGACAAAACAACGACCATTTGGCGCAGAACGTGACACATTATCGGGCAAGTTTGACGCCCCAGGGTCTCTCAAAATAAACTGTTGTATTAAGGAAATCATTACACCAAACCGGTTCATGACGGTCAATAGACTGTCAAAAGTTAATGTCCTCGGTTTTTGACGTTTTGCAACATATTTGTTTTACCAAAACGACAGTTCAACCTGTCTAAAAAACAGCATTTTGCCGAAATTTTTGACTATTTTTCATGAAAGTTGGCAAAAGTATATCCAGTCCAATAGAGTGTTTTTGTAGCTTTACTGGTACAGTTGTAAACGTAAGAGAGATCAGTAAACAGAAACTACAATTATTTACAATTACTGTAAAGTGTGACAAATTCCTTGATATTGAATAAATTCTATCGATGTAAGAGGGATGTTGTAAGGCTTGTTTTTTTTCGGTGTTTTTTTCATTTTTTTCGGGAAAAAACGGTTTTTTCCTAAGGGTCAGAAAAAACATAAATCGCGGAAAGAACACCAGCTAAAAATAGCTAATTTATGCCATTTTTTCTATTAAAAAACGGACTTTTGCTATGTATAATAGGCCACACTGACTCAAAACTGTTAGAAAAACAACAGAAAAGACCACATTTGGCACGATAAAGCAAAAAAGCAAATTGCTGTAAGAAAATTTGCATATAGCGTTTATTGCTGGAGGAGCCTGCCAGGCACTGATGCATGCCTGTTTCGTGATTTATATCTATGTAACACGTGTATTTCTGGTCTGAAAAGACTAAGGAAGGCGCTAGAAAGCGCTAGGGATCATAAAACCAGTCTAGGATACTCAGAACAGAACTTGGGCCGGAGTTTTTTCCGCGATTTAGGAAAAAACAGGCCGAGGTTTATCGGGAAATCCATCCCTGGATGTACATAGAACACTTTACTTTATAGAAACAGTCGTAGTTGAATGAAAAACAGTAACCCAAAATTTTTAACTGCTGACAAATACAATTTCCAGCTGGTTTTTCAGTTCTTTATTTATTCTGCACAGAAATTTCAGTATTTACTAACAAGACATTTTAGTGCATTTAAGAAGGTTTGCGAGAAAATTCCAGCTCTTTCGTTCAAAACTGTCTATGTTATGCTAAGAATGCCTTTTAAACGCGCGTTTTTATGGCTAATTTTGCCGAATTTTCTTACCCTGGCCCGTACAGTATGTCGAAACGTCTTTTGAACAATTTTTTGGGATGTACCGGTAGAAACAAACAATTTTTCCGTTCCGCTCACCGGAATGGAAAGATTTGAAGCTGCTGTGAGCTCAATTCTTGGCGGTTTGTTCCGTAAATTGGTCTAAAGCTTCTTTTGCAGAAACTGACGGTGGTTGACAAATTTGGAGAAGAAAATGTCAGCCAGCTCGTTTGTTTGCTGGTCAAAAAGTGTACATACATACAGGATCGTTCAAAATAGACTCCTTTTAAGGTTACTGCGAACTCCGTACTTCTTGAGCTTGAGCACATTGAGCTGATTGATGGAGAGAAAGTTGGACGATTGGTTTGTGTTGAAACTTCAACTGTCCGCTTTGTTCGCTGAAAATTCTCTCGGCACGAAAAGGCGATTTTTTCATTGATAACTAAAGAAGAAACTGATTTGACTAAAAATATGTGTGTTGCTAAGCAACGAATAGCTATATCAACGAATGCATCATTAGCAGCGAATGCGTTAAGGCATAAGATCTTCACAAAATGGCCGGAGGAAGCCCTGTTTAACGGATGGTGCAGATCTTCTCAAGACCAACAATATAAACAAAAGTTTTCTCCTGCCAGACCAACAAGTGTGACCGCTTTTTGCGCATTAAATAGTAATTAATCACATCGATTTCAAAGCCGAACAATTGGGTCTTAATGTACATTGTAAGTGGACGATTTTTGTTCAATTTTCTTTAGAGTATTTGCATGATTAAGCAGTATTTCCTTCCTGCGCGATCGCTAAATCTGAATGATGGTTCATTAGAACTTCTTACAGTCTACATTGCTTCAAAATTTTCTCAGGAGCTAACTTAGACAGACAGTTGAAATGCCTGCTATTTGAATTAGCGTGTGGCTTATCTTTGTATGTCTCACGATTCATTGCGGATTACAGTTACAAAACACATTGATAAACTTCACAACTTTACTAACACATTATTCAATTCACAAAACAAAAGCTCGATTTCAGGCCTTATAGCCAGAATCAACTCCAGTTGAGGGCTTGTTGATTCCATTTCTCTTTGGACAGCCACAATACTGGGCATCTTTTCCAGGTCCTCCCGGCTCTCCAGGTTCTCCTTCAAATCCATCAGCTCCTGCCACTCCAGTCAGACCGATCTGACCCTCTGGACCAGGGGGACCAGCCTCTCCTATGCCTGATCTTGCGTCATCTCCCTTAGGTCCGGCATCACCTCAAACAGTTACAATTGTGCTTGGGACCAAATTCAGCCAGCAACTATATGTGCACCTGCAGGACCGAGCGGACCCTTAGGGCCAGGCTTGCCAATCAGCTGTTGTCCATCGGGTCCAGGACCACCAGGTCGACCAGGAGCTCCATCTCTTCCTGCTGATCCCGGCGAACCCATCTGAAACGGGGCACTTCAGAATGACAATCCGACGCACCGAACACACCGATCCAGTGGATCCAGGCTGACCGTCCCGACCGTCCATTCCACGCATGCCCCGAGCACCACGCATTCCTCTCGGGCCACGACCTCCAGCGGCTCCAGGCGGACCCATATCGCCCTGCGGACACTGCATACAACCGCCCATCACTCTGCATGGAGGCTTGGCGTCTTCGGCAGGGATTCCGTCCAAGCCATCGGTGCCTGATGGACCTTCTGCACCCTTTTGACCTCGGGGACCTTTGGGGCCAGCAGGACCCAGTGGACATTGGTTGTTAGGGTCGCAATCTAGACAGTGCAAGGTAGAATGAGATTAGAAACAGTTTGTCTTACTGCACTCAGCCGAAGGTCCCGTGCTCACTCCTTTGCCTTGGTAACTCTGTCTGCGCTCGCGAGGACTGGCACCCATCTGCATCATCTCTGACCAGAGATTGTTGGATTCTACCTGAAAACGGTTGGTTTTTTTACCTTTTTGGGCATTTTCCAATCAGGGAGTTCTCGAGATACTTTCTCCTCTTTATTTGCTTTTACTATATTAGCCCTTACTAGCAGAAGCTACTCCATTTGGAGTAGTACCCCACATTGAATCACGCTTTGCGTGCGGCTGTTTTTAGCATGAATGTGATTGGAAAATAAAAGTGCAAAAAAAGTGATTGGTTATTCACGCTTTTTTGTCAAACAAGACACAGTGCTGCATACAACGCGTGATTGGCCAATCACGTTTTTTTTGTAAATTTTAGTGATTTTAAAAACATATTTTGCGTGATTACCATTTTTTAGGCACGCATTGCATGTCCCTATCGCCAGGCACGCAAAAAATTTCTGCGTCTAAGAGCTAGAGCCAGTACAATCATTGATTGTCTGTTCAAGAAAATGCCATTTCTCACCCATTCAATCACCCTACCGCAGATTCAAGCTTTAGCTGTAGGTTCAGAAAGCCAGTTTGAATGGAACTGACTTACTTTAAAATCCTCCATTTCTGAGTCTAGTTCTGCCCGGATTTCTTGAATTTCCGAGATGAGCGCAGGTACCATGAACAGACAAGTAAGGATGGCGATAGCACTGAAGGCGGTGGCGAGGATGGCGGCGGCTCTGAGAGACATGGCGACTGTGGAGGGAGATGGCTGATACTGACAGATGAGAGGCGTTACTTTTATAGCCAACTCTCACCCCGATCCGACCTATTATCCCATTTCGGGAGAGGATTTTTTCGAGTCGTAAAACTCCAGTAAATGCAGTGCCCGGCAAATTGATCTCTATTGTTTGTGACAGTTCCGCCGGCAGGGGCGCATAAATTATTGCGCGGTGCGTTAATATTGTTGCGGCGATTTGGCCAGAAAACCGGCTCTAATGGCCGGTCGTGTTGTGGGTGATCAGATTTTTCCAGGTCGTTTAGTTTCCGTGTCACTAAAAATTAATCGGTTCAGAGGTTTTGATTGTAAATCAAATTTATTATTGTCGCCCATCTTTTTCTATCCTGCTCTTGTCACTTCTTCGACCGGGCGCAAAACAGACTGCGACACAAACCAATACTGCCGACCGTTTTGATAGATTCGCTCGCACTACCCTCTCAAACCAGCAACTCGCGCAATGTACCTGCTACTACTGCCGCCAATGTAAGAGTGACGAACAAATTTTGTTTGACGATGCTACTGTAGCTCTATTGGCGTGAACAAAACTGTAAACCAGTTGCAGACTTCAATTCAAGCTCGTCTTTTATCAAATTTCAGCAACAGCAAGAACAATACATGCTACGTGTAGTGAAATACATCAGACACATATATTCTTCATCAGTTGCAGTCGTTTTTCAAAATTCCTCGTCGTAAGCCGGCCCATTTTTTCCAGGAACCTCTATGTAGCACCCCGCGCTCCACGCACTATAAGAGACAGATATAGGTTAGAGCATTCTTGGTTAGAGTATGGTATATGTATGACAGAGGGTGTAACGCGCGGGCGCGCTTACACAATTGTACACGAATTGAGAGCATGTCGCTAAATTCGGCGCTTTTTAAACCGAATATCGAAATCATTGTAGCCATTTTAGAATAGCCAACGCGTAATACTAATTAAAAAATTGCGCTTTCTTGTGTTTGTGTTATTCATGTCTACGCGTTTGTCAGCGCCTATCTTACTCTTAAAGCCATACATGTAACATCCGTCGAAGGTGGGAGAGGGGTTGGGGGGTCGTGCGCCGGCCGGGGGTCTGAGCCGAAATTTTGGGAGAGGGGTTGGGCACTAAAAAACGCTCAAAAAACGAAAAAATTGCAATTTCTTGCTAAAATTCGTCAAAAATCGCTAATTAGGTTGAAATACAGCTAAAAAGCTGTTTTGCAGGCGATTTTGGCAATTTTTGTGTCTATAATTGTAAAATAAATCGTCTTGTTGGGTCACAATCCGGGGGTCTGGCCTAAGTCGGGTGGGGGGGCAGTCCCCCCAGACCCCCCTGTTACGTGTATGCTTAAAGCGACCACAAACTTGCTTTCTTGTTTTAAACGAGCACAATCGTTAAATGGTCTAACCCGGGTGATTTTGATGAGTGCAATAAAATGACACAGCTCGCTGCTTGGCGTGGATTTATTTTAGGCTGCTATATTTTTTTATTATATTTTCGGATCCCTGCAAGTAAAAAGTACGTACGTGCACATTTTCGAGCTTGGTTGAATCTTAGTCTACACAGAAATACGACACTATGACTGAACAATTTATTTAAACTACGTATAAATTTATAGAAACCTTCGTTAAGACTAACTTAAACGGTTGCAACGAGCGTTTGGGTATACTGTAGTAGCGTCACATTTTCAAATTATGTAATTGTAAAATTAAGTGTGTCTACGAGCCTTGTTCAAACAATTAACGAGAATTGGCGATCACAGAAACCGCAAGATGAAGTGTTTTCACGGTAAGAGAGATTCGGAATAAATTGGTGCTGACTGGTTCTTTGAACAGTCCGACAGATCGGGGCCAACCGGCGCCTTCTAAGACACAAACATGATCGCGTGGTGTAACGATGAATTAGATGTTGTGTAACAATCACAGTTTAATCTACAAACACACATTACTGGACCACGCTATTTTCTTTTACTTTTGCTACGTGCAATGCACTTTCATTCAGAAATCAGGCAGGATTGCTGTCAGAAACAGCAATCTTTTGAAGCAAGACTTTTCTCAAAATTCAATCATCGCTAATCTTGGTTAAAGATCCCATGAACAACATAGACTGGCTGGCCTCGTGTCTAATCAGAAATAAGAACGGATGGTCGGCCGTAAAATAGTTCGGTTCCACCGGATTCCATGCTGCACTTTCGGTCATTATTATGGCAGTAGCTGCGGCTGCTTCTGTCCCCTTTTCGTTCACCTAAATTAATTTGCATAAAACGACATACAGCAATAATAGTGGAACTAATCACCTCAATGAATGCTTTGTGAAGGGCTTCGCTAACAAATAGACTTCTGTCTCCTGTTATTCCTCGAAAATCGGCTTTTCCGGCGTCAAACATGTCATTCATTCCCAACGATATAAGCGTTTGCTTCAGTGGTAACCGTTGCGTTGTTTTAAATTTGGGAATAGTAACTTGGACCAGTTGAGGCGTCAATTTTGCTATCAGATTGTTTATATCCTGAGCTGAGTCTATACTCTTTTCCAACTGGAGCAGACCTTTCCTTTGTTTGGGCAGAAATAAGTACATGGTCAGCTCGTTTTGTTTGTATGGCAAGGCCAAAATTTGCATATTGCCATCTTCGTAGTAAGGGAAAGTACCTTGCTGTTGCATCAGCTTCGTTTCAGTACCGTCCGTTGTGTCCAGATCGTAGAAAGTACTCTTAACGGAAACAAAGGTTCCAACGAAAATTAAGAAAACTAACCGTATAGGTGAGAGCTTCTCGGCCTGTGAACGGTTTCAGCCATTCTCCTTTGAAATAAATCGCATTCACTAGAACCAATCGGGTGGCTGGACTAATGGCTGGTGGTGGAATTAGATCCTTGATTTTGTTATTTGTTTTACTTTCTACCCATTGGTTTATTTCCTTGCGAACTAGCTGAGAATTTGCTCTGAAGTCCCGATTTTCAACGGAACTGTCGAAGCATTGTGACACGCTGGCTGCGAATTCTCTTTCAATCTCCATTCCGTTTTGCACCCACATTGAGTTGGCCGTGTGCAAGTCATACTTGGTGTTCTTTCGATTCAACTGGTTTGTCAGAGTCGCGAACGCTGTCGACACCTGAACATCATCAGAAGCGCTTAATTTGAAGAATCACAACGCGAAAGGTTTACAGTACCTGACTGGTTGGCACCTGTCGTGAAATATGGTTTTCAATCTGACTGCGAGTTGCACCTCGCGCCCCACTATGCACCATACCGAGAGCAATGGAAATAGAGGTTGGTGAGAAAAATATGTTTCCTCTGAGGTTAGCCTTCCGAGCCTTTTTGTACAGGTCCCAGGCAAACTGGCTGTTGCTCAACCGAAATGCTGCCGTTGTGCTTCTGGTAAGCCGGGCATCGTTCAGATCACAGGTCCCCGGTCCATCTGAAGTGCAGCTGCCACATGTGCGCCGACAAATTTCCTCACGGACGCGTCGGAATCTTAGGCAATATTTGTAGTAAAACTGACGACACGTGTTGGGCTGACGATCCAGACACGGACTTGAGCTCGCTGGAAAAGTTTTGATTGCTCACTTTGCCACTACCTGCAGCTGCATGCAGTAGTGTATAGAGAATCTTGCACCGCTGGGCCTGGTTGGCATTCTGCCCCCTCCCCCAACAAGGACGAGAAAATTTTGAAAAATTTGCCTACAAAAAGACACTCTGGGGGCACAAAGTGAACAGTTTAGTACATAGTTTGTTCTTTCTCTTAATTTTGAAAGACTTTTCCTCCCTACCTTCCTCCCTACATGTGTATGTCTGGGAATAAACTTACTTCCTTCCTTCCTACCTCACTACAAAAGAGGCGATGTTACCTGTTGAATGTAAACCGAGGTAGCACAAAGCAAACACAAGGAAACCAAAACTGTAGGCGTGCATCGTCTATTTTCTGTGCCAGTCAAGAGTTGTTGACGCAAGCGTACTTGCAGTATAACCGGTTAACGCGTAACAAAAGACAGTCAGCAGAAGCGGGAGCGTCTAGTCCATTTTTATATTTTTCGATTCGTGGCCTCTTGCCGACAAGACAAATACGTACTCGCCATATTATCAATTAGCATGTATGTATGTACCGTGTGTCTCTGCTGTCTGTCAGACAGGATGGTTTTAGCGGCACTTGGCAACCACTAATCGATCGGTGATTAAAATGCATGCGGTTAAGAAGTGGCGATGATGTCAGATGATGCTAGACAGGCTGGGACTTGCCGAGGCATAGTCATCGCGCGCGGGCGGCATTGCACAACCGCTCGAAAGCAAATAGATAAAACCGCCGCCATCGATTCACAGCCTCCAGTCTGCTTGCAGCCGATCGTCAGGAATGGCAGAAGAGATGCAGCTTTCTGAAGGCGGCAAACCGCCCTCCAATGCCGATGAGTCTGAGAAGTTTGAAGAAACTCGGGAAACCGTCGAAGATGAAAGGTATAGTCATTCTTGAGGCCTATTAAAAATAAAGCTGCTCATTTTTTCAGCCTTCCAGTCAAGATTATTCTGCCGGGCGAAGTGAAAGTGGAAATGAAGTAAATCTAATTTCTGGTAGCTTAAAGTGTAAATGTGACTTAATGGACGAACTGTACTTCAGAGATGTAGGCGGCTATGAAGAAGCCAAGCTGGAAGTTATTGAGTTCATCACTTTTCTCAAACATCCAGACAGATATGAAAAGCTGGGAGCCAAAATGCCAAAGGTCAGTCAATAATAATACGCAGTTGTTGGGTAAAACAGATTTTTTGCAGGGGCTGCTTTTGTACGGTCCACCTGGAACCGGCAAAACTTTGTTAGCTCGTGCCACGGCCGGCGAAGCCAAAATTCCTTTTATTACCTGTGCGGCCTCCAGTTTTCTCAGTGGTAACGATTCGGCTTTAAAAGTAAAACTAAATCATCTCTGCCGTTTTATTAATTGTTGCGAAATACGGTTGCAGCTGAAACGAGTCTTCAAATTGGCCAACGAACATTCGCCCTGTGTGTTGTACTTTGATGAGATTGATTGCATTGCCCAAGACCGTCGCACACATTGGTCAGGAGGAATTGCACCAGTGCCTCAGTTGCTCAGTTTGACTGAGGAATTGCTAGTCCAACTCGATGGTAGACTTGCAGTTTTTAGCTTCATTTCACAATTATGAATCACCCACTGTTTACTCAGGTTTCGAAACAGACCGACAAGCCCGAGTGTTGGTGATCGGGTCGACCAATCAGATTCATTCTCTCGACTCCGCCCTCCTGCGGCCGGGCAGGTTCGACCGAAAAGTTTCGATGGACGCGCCCAACGCTAACGCTAGGTACACAGCACGAAAAAATCAATTAGTTAAATAATTAATGCAAGTGAAACAAAACAAACTTCAGGATGTCGATCTTCAAAGTTCACTTGACTCCGGTTGTGACGAAACTGGACAAGGAAAAGTTGCTTCCCAAATTGTCCCTAATCAGCGGCGACTTCACAGGAGCAGAAATAGCGGCAGTCTGCAACGAGGCTGCCATGATTGCAGCCAGAGAAGAACTGGACCACGTCACAATGGACCACTTCGAACAAGGAGTCGACAGAGTCAGATCTGGTACGAATGACGACAAAGTCAACTTGAATCAGGATCGCTAATTAATTAGCCTTGCAGGAATGCGTCAAAAGAAGCCACTGCCCAAATCAGAGAAGCCTGTGGTTGCCTACCACGAGGCGGCGCACGCAGTTGTCGGTTGGTTCCTGCCTGGAATGAAGCCACCCACTAAGGTACTGTATTAACTATAATGCGCCAAGTTCAAAACGGAGACTCTTTCAGCTGAGTATAATCCCCAAAAACGACAGGTACAATCGATTCTGTTCGCAAGGAGGAGTGAGAGACATTGTGCCAGCAAATCGCGCCAACATCCTCAACACCATCGCCGTACTGGTCTGCGGTCGCGTGGCTGAAACAATGGCCACTGCAGAGGGCGAACAGAACGCGAGCTCAGCTGCTTGGTGGGATTTGGAGGACGCCACCCAGTTGGCTATGACTACGGTAGGTTTTGCTTAATCTTCTGTCCACAGGCTTCACCTTCACATAGTAGAATGGGATTTTCAGGTAGTCAAGTACGGTCTGGGTTCGACTCTGGGCATTATGTCTTGTTCGAGTTCCTTTGATGGCTGCGGAATGCCGGTGCCCCTGGGAGAGAATATGAAGGAGGCGGTCTTCAATGAAGTCAAGCAGTTGGTCGAACAGGGCACTCTGCTGGCTAGGAACGTGCTGACTGAGCGAAAAGATCTGTTGGACAAGGTAACAAACAGTCTTTTCAAGTCTGCTGTTTAACGTTATTTATCCTGACTGAAGGTGGCCGGAACCCTGATTGCTAATGACGTGTTGAGCTTCGATGAGATGGAGTCGATTTTGGGTCCGTGTCCTATCCCTCTGGCTCATCTGTGTGATGAAACTAATCTGCCTGGTCACCTGCAGAATTGGACAGACTAAACCAAAGATTCCATCTACAGTCATGTGTGAATGCTATTATGTCAGAGTACTGAATTTCCACTTTTGATATGTACTATTCTCACTTAGTAAAATATTGCCGGGTAACCGGACTTCAGCAAAGAATTACGTCAGACTGAAATTAGAAAAATGAAACTTTACGTAAAACGTTGTTTGGCAGCTGATAGTTTTATGATTTGGTGTCCGAGGGATAAAACAAAATTATTGAATTCACAGTGTCTGTGAAGTACCTAGATACAAAACCCACTTTACTATGCATATGTAATGCATATGCACTTTACTTTATTTATGCATATGTAATGTCACCTTCAGTGTTTGATAAGCCTATAATAAGGCATGTCACAGCTCGAATACGTTAGTTTATTTACTGATGAGTAGCGATTATGCATGATCGGACTGATGAGTAGACAGATTCTAGGCTGGCTACTCAGTACCCTTCATTGTCTACTATTCAGTTTCTTTCCTAGCCCGTAATCTAACAGCTGCGTTAACTGCTGTCGAAAAACAAAAACGGATAGCTGTTTATGCATGAACGTTTATTCAGACGATATTCAGTCCAAACAGGGAACCAAAACTGTAATGTAAAGTACAGGAAGTTCTTTAGAAGCCGTTTTACGTGTACGTTCAATACATAGAGAGATATGCACCCGAACGAAATTTTAAATAAATAAATCGAAACAAGCGCACCCAAATTTAGGAACTTTATGCAGAAACAAAACAGGATCTGTCCATTGGACACGTTATTATGCATGGATTAATTAGAATTTGTTGCTTCTCACTCACATGCAATTGGCATAACAGACTACGTACTATTTTTAATCGAAGAACTCAGTGCAGAAAAGTCCTCAGTGCATAGGTTTTCGATGGTTTCCTGTGTCAGGGGATTCGGTGGCTGAATAATTCACCAGTGATCGGAGCGCTCTAGCTGCAACGACGCTAGAAGGTAATAGAATGTGGTGTGCCGGGGCAGCAGCTTACGTCAAGTTCAAAGCGCCGCCGGCAGACATCGGGTACGTACGCGTGGCGCTGTAGAGAGTCCAGTTTGGCGCTAATCTTTCCGTGGCAAGAGTTGGACTAAACGGATTTGCGAGCACCCAAATTTCCATGCATACACAATCGGATTTGTTGGTACATAGCGACCACAGTGGACTGCCACTACGCTTGCGTACCCATGTCTCCTCTGTTTCCTGCTGCGCCGATTCCAGCGCCACTCTGTCAAGATGCCGCTACAGTACGAAGCGCCTCTGAAGTCCTCAGACGCCTTCTACTGGGGAGGAATCGCTCTCCTGCTAGTCTGGATTACCGTCAGCGTCTACATAACCAGGGAATTCTGGGTTTGCTGTCGGCAAAGACGACAGAACAACGCGGCGGAACGTGTCAAAAGGAGAAAACGCAGAGAAAAGAGCAGCGATCCGGCTGAAACCGAAACTATGCTGTGATCTGTTTGGATGGGGTGTAGGGTACCCATTGTAAGACAGCTCAGGTCAGGTTTGTATACCGCTCCGGTTCGACTGAAACACGAATTGAAGTTGGTTACAAGTTTTCTTTCCAAGTGGTACGATGTCTATGCCATTTTTTTTATAAATCTGGAACTTTTTATCTTTGGAGAACACTCGGTCTGGTGGTCCAGACGATTGACATCCCGACGTTTCTTTCTTGAATGAACCAACTCCACGTCCACACTCCACAGTGTCGCCTATTTGATAGAGGGAATGAAGAGATACAGTACGTACTTTGTGCAGATGTAAACACTTTCAACAAAATGTATTTACGAAATTCAAACAAATCTGTGAACAAGCTTAGCACCCATGGTTTTATTCAGCACTGGAAACTCACTGGTAACTGTTTTCAAACATAAACACGGACATCGATGCAGTTCACATAGCATAACCAAAAAAGACGTACATACAATCACGATCACGATTGCGAGTGGAAAAAGCAGGTAGTATACGCAGGATTTTTTCGTATAAGCGCTCATGGGCCAGTAACTAGTTTTAGCACTAACCCTAAATAAACGCCCGTGGGCGGTAATTTGGAAAAATATGAAATTCGCCCTATAAGTGAGTTCTGGAGGTTAACAGAACAGAACAACTGACTGTCTGAACATATTCCTATTGACAAATAGGCATACGCATACATGTAACAGGTCAACTGCCGAAGGGAGAGGGGGTTGGGGTCTGGCGCCGGTGTCGCGTCAGATTTGGCCCGGGCAATATTTGGACCAAATATGGCACCACATTTGGTCCGGCCGGACCAAATCTGACAATTTTGTGTCAGCAGATTCAGTCCGGGCACCGCAGATATGGTCCGGGTAGATGTAATAAAGCCATTTTTCGCACCAGAATCCCTAAAAAGGTCGACAAAACCCACTTCTTACCCCAAAAAAGGTCGACAAAACCCACCTTTGGACCCAAAAAAAGGTCGCAAAACCCACTTTGGACCTATTTGGGATTTGAAAAAGGTCCCCCCACGGAAAATCCCAGCGACATGTATGCCATTAACCGCGGTACAAAGCAGTTTTTCATATGTAGTTTTTGCTGCTGATTCCGAAAACACTAAAGTGTGATGTTTAGGGGGGTATGGGGCTGTTTTCGTCTCTCAAAGGTGTTCGAAAAATTTTTTTCTGCAAAGCTTAATGGTTAGCATAGCATACTGTTACTATATGCAGTTTTGTGTGCTGAGTTCGAAAATGCATTCAGTTTAGCCAGATTCGCTCTGGATCAGGAGAAATTGGCGTCCAAAGTTGAGACCAACCCTATTCTTGAGTGGCACTACTCGCTAGTATGACCATTAACCGCGGTGCAATGCAGTTTCACTTATGTGGTTTTTGCTGCTGATTCCGAAAATAACTTTACTTTTGCTTTACTTTGCCTAGTTTTGAAGATATGGGCATTTTTATGATTTGGGAAGAAAACGGCTGCACTTGCTATAACATGCTCGTTTGAAAGGTGACTCAATTCAGACGCATGTAGGGTACAGAGCCATCTAAATTTATATCACCTAATGCAGTTTTTGCCGCTAATTACGAAAATGACATCTGTTTTTCAATTTGACTGCTCCTGGGGCCTGTTTCACCAATTTACAAATACAAAGCAGATTTTACAAATACAAATACAAATACAAATACAAACGGGCCGGATTCTGTTTCACCAAAAAATCTTTGTATTTGTATTTGTATTTGTGAAAAAATTTCACAAGTGATTTACAAAGAAGAAGGAGGGAGAAAAAATTAGTTTGAGAGCAAGAAAATGGAGGATATTGTTGAGTGAGACGCAAGAAACGGATTTATTGGAGAGCAAAAAAAGACGGCTTCATATGACTCAGTTGCAGAAATTATGGTTGGTTGAGAGAATCCAAGAGAACAAGCATCTGTTGTTCGATAAATTTGATCCAAAAATCACCCACGAGGATAAGACCGCAAAGTGGAAGGAGATCTTTGAGGAATGCAAGGCGCAGTCGCTTCCCTTTGCTCTGCCCACGGCTCCCGATGAAACCAAAGACTTCAAACACCTGCGAGACGTTGTGTGGCCGAATATCAAAAGAGCAACTGTGGTACGTAGTAGAGCAGCATTCTATCACTTTGTCCGAAGTAGAGATGTTTCCGTAATGCGGTCTTTTCTTCAGCTCTACCAAAACACCATCCGGTATTCTGTACATTTTGAATACTGAGCCAAAAAAGTTTATGACAATTTTTGCAGACTTCGAGCGCATTTTTTTGTTTTTCGTGCAGATTAGCGGATTTTCGGACTAACTCCAGCGTACTATCTCGAAAATATAGCCCATTCAACGTGTTACGTGATATCAGTTCATCCTACGTTAAAAGCGTTGAAAAAAGTGTATTTGTTCGGTATCCGGTATTTTTCATTAGGGTTGCAATTCTAGTCGAAAAATTATCTTTTCGCCATACTAGTCAAGAAATGTTGTCGACGATTTATTGCCCTTTTTGCGATTCAAAGGGAGTTCTTCAAGGTTTTTTTGGGGCAGAAAATTTATTATTTTGTCAACCTGTTTTGAGCGTCTAGTCAAAAAGTCAATCCGCCGAAGGGGAGAGGGTTGGGGGATCCGGCGCCGGCCGAGCTGAGCCGAAATTCTAGGGAGGGGGTTGGGCACTAGAAAACGCTCAAAAATCGCAATCGGAGGGCGGGTCAGCATGACCTTTTCCCATGACTAATATTTCACTTATTAATAATAGGGAATAAAACGTTGCTTACATACTTTTTCATAGTTTCAGGCTAAAATAGACAATCAACGAAGTACAGGAAGAGGAGGAGGCAAGAAAGCAAAGTTGACAGATGTGAACAAAGTCGTCCTGGATATTCTTGGGAAGGAATCGCCCATACTCCAGGGTCTCGGTGTACCAGATTCGTTGGGTACACGCCGCCTGTGGTCTGTGAAAGAGGTACTACCACTGTATGTTCGAACCCATTCTAGTACTTATAAGCAAACATGTACTACAGGGGTTTGCGGAGTTAACCCCTGCTGGAAAGGCCAAACCCCCCTCACCCCCGAGACAGGTTACAGGACCCCCCCCCCGACCCAAAAATACAAGTACTAGTAGTGACTCCAGTACCAACAAACTGGCTCACTAAATCACTAATTTTTAGCTTAAAATTGGCTTGAAAAGCCTTTGGAAACGCTATTTGGCAGCATAAAACCCACCTGAGGAAACCCCCTATTCCCCTCCGCCCAGGTCGGCCCGGAGCTGTTACATGTATGAATATAAGAAACGTTTAGATGGCACCGAAATGATTTCACCTGGGACGCCGCTGCCACCTGCACCTCCCCTGCCAAAGCGTGCTCGTGTTGAACTGACCCAAAGGCGTCCAAAATTACCCAGCCGAGCTGCAGCCACCATGACGTACGTTTTGCCGTTTCTTTCTTATTTTCTATACGTTGCCTATCAATCCTTATTAAGAGATTACGTCGCGATTTTGTGCTATTTTCTAACTTTATACTTATTTTAGTGAAACGGATGGGTTGAGAGCCAAAAAGGATCGACTTCAAGTAGATTATCTCGAATTGCAAACCTACAAGGTTCGACTGGAAATTTGGGAGCTGGAAGAGAAACTGAACCTGCCTCATTCGGTTTCCGTACACTCTGGCCAGCCGTACGCAGCAGTGAGACCTCAGTGGGTCAACGACTTCGAAGGGAATTCTAAGGATGAGGAGGATGAACCCGAAATCGGTCTGGCACAAGAAACTGACACGGCATCTAGCATTCCTGTCTGCCATTGCGGTGCCGCTGCCTTTCTTCACACTGCCAAGCGCGGCACTTCCAAAGGACAGCAATTCTGGGCCTGTGAGCTGAGAAAATGTGATTACAGAGAGTGGGCCTATGATGACGATGGAAAGATCTGTAAACGTGTGTACTCGTAAGACCTAAATTGCTGTGTTACCGATAAGTGATTCCATTTTGAATTTTTCATTTATAAACTGCAATCTTCCCAAAACTGTATACTGGCTCCTTAACAATGTGAGGTTAAAATCACCGGAAGTAAGATAACAATAATCTAAGACGTCGCAGGCCAGCCGCGCGGCTGTTGGGGTCCTGGTTCTCATCCACTTCGTCTTCTGTGTCTCCTTCTTCCTCCAGTCCGTACTCGGACCGGCCACCATAAGAGCGTTCAACGAGTGGTTACCATGATGGTCGACAAACTGGGGCTCGCTCAGGGAAGGGGCATCCAAAGGAATCAGCGTTCCATCAATAGCACCACAAACTGCTGGCATTTTGGCGGTGGCATAAAATCGTGTGGCAATCGACTGTCTCTCCGAAAGCGCCTCTGGCCAGTGCACCGTTCTCATAAACAGCAAATCGTTGACAGCGCTGACAACACGGCTCACAACGCGACAGACGGTAGCCTTCAACGGTCAGTGCGCATCACCGATTTTGTAGTACAGGGACCCTAAAACAGGTACAGTACATTAGAATTAGAGTGCGTACCGGTATTGGGTAATGGGTGTATGGTGGTTTTTGTGTTCCAAAACTGATTGATAATATAAAAAATAAAAAATCCTTTCAATAATCAGCTCTATGAACCATTTTTAGGCCAATCAGTAAAAGATTAGCAGAAATTATGTCATAAATTCTGGTATTAACCATTTTCCGAAGTAGCACACCAAAAATAACTTCTTATTGTCTTCGTTCTTTTTTCTTATCTGAACTAAAACATCAAATTGTCGTTTATAATTTGCCTGGTTTGCAATCTGGGTCCCTGAGTGGCCGACCAAATAGATAACTGGTTTGGCCGACGCCTCAGTAATAGGGTACGCACCGGAGACCTGTCCAAATATAAAAGTACCCCTCCTAGATATGTATCAGTAGAGGGTGCGTTGGCCAGACCAATTATCGCTTTGGCCGGCCACTGAGGGATCTAGATTGTTAACTTTTGCCGTAGATGGTAGCTATTTAGTGAAATCCGATTGTTGGCCCAGCTGAACAAGCAATCTCAGTAACAAAACCTTCCTCATGAGGTGCTCACTTTAAATTTATAAATTCTTACCAGACGCAAAAAAGCTTAAGCTGACGAGCAACTGTTCCTGCGCCGACAGTGCACCATTTCGATATGACGGGTGTTCCAGTCGCGGGGCAAGTGACTGGAGCAGACTCTCCACGCCGGCTCGATCGAATCTGAATCGCTCAACAAACGACGCGTTGTTGACCAAAAACAAGTTGATTCGCGGCCGATAAGTGTGTCTTTTTTGAGCAAGAACCGGCTCTCTATTTTCCTCACCGCTTTCAGAGTCACTTGAGAACGTTTCCATCACAAGACAGCCGAGAACACTAACCAATAATTATTTTACAAAGCCTCCGACCTTTGTGAAAAAATTTCACAAATTGGAAGGAATTGTAAATCACTTGTATTTTGGTGAAACAGGAACGTTTGTATTTCGTTTGTATTTGTGAAATTCTACTTGTATTTCGTTTGTATTTGTATTTGTAAATTGGCATGTTGGTGAAACAGAAATCCGTTTGTATTTGTATTTGTGATGATTTGTGATGATTTGTAAATTGGTGAAACAGGCCCCTGAGCTACTTATGTAATTTTTATGCCGGACTGTGATCTGAGAGAAAGGATAAAGGATTTTTTGGATTTCAGGCGTAATCGACTTGTAATGTAAAGCGTGTGAGCACAAGCAGCAAAGCGAGAAAAATCGATTGAAGATCACGCGCAATTAACCAAGTGGCAGCGGTGCGGTGGTTTAAAGTTGCCGCCGCACGCTGCGGCGCGGTTCAGAAAAAAGGTGGCAGTGATTGGTCCCGTCCCAGACTTGCGCGTATATATCCACACATAGATAAAAAAAATGTCCCATCGCTTTTTCGGCCTTCACTCAAACGTTTCGTTCTCAGTCACTTCTTTACCGATTTGGCTCAAATTTGCAGCAAAAATTAACAACATGGTTGGCTAAATATTCAGCAAGTGTGGTACCAAAATTCCGACTCATACTGGTTTTATGACCCGAAAACTAGGAATGAGGGTGGTCCACGCAAATTTATTTTTTTTCGGTAATACAAGGAGTACAGTCCTGAAACTTGCAGGAGTGATTGGTGTTGCTATTGGGCATAACATACTAAGCGGGCAGTCCTGTAGCTCAAAGGGCACTAAAATGGGGGAATTTCAAAAACATGAATGAAAATCCCATAGTTAAGAAATCTGCACTTTCTAGAATCAAAGCACTGAATCTGTTGTTGATCAGCATAGATTGTAGCAGGAAGTTCGACAAATAAATGAACCTGATATTTAAGCTCTGTTCCACACCATAGTAACCATCCCTGCAGCGTTTTTTGAAAATTGAAAATCTTTAGAATCGTCATTTTGCCGGTTTTATGAAGAAAAGTCATATTTCGTCATGTTTTTGAAATTCCCCCATTTTAGTGCCCTTTGAGCTACAGGGCTGCCCGCTTAGTATGTTATGCCCAATAGCAACACCAATCATTCCTGCAAGTTTCAGGACTGTACTCCTTGTATTACCGAAAAAAAATAAATTTGCGTGGACCACCCTCATTCCTAGTTTTCGGGTCATAAAACCAGTATGAGTCGGAATTTTGGCACCACACTTGCAGAATATCTAGCCAACCATGTTGTTAATTTTTGCTGAAAATTTGAGCCAAATCGGTAAAGAAGTGACTGAGAACGAAACGTTTGAGTGAAGGCCGAAAAAGCCATGGGACATTTTTTTTATCTATACTGTATTATCCGCCACCGTGGCGGATAATTCAAGTGATCGTACGTGGCCCTTTCCCCCGTGGCCAGTCACCCCCGCACCGCGCACACACGACTGTTGTGACTTAATTCATCACAACAATAAGTTTATTTTGCGTTCTTTTTGTTTGTTTGCTCAGTTCGTCCTGTTTATATTTCAGATACAGCGATTATATTCGTTCTTAGTCAAGTCACCTTACTATGGTTATTTATTGCATGTATACAAACAGCGTAATGCTACATATGTGCTCTCTCTACCTCAGCTCTCGTGCCCGTTATGGTCTGTAACTATTTCGTTTCTCGCCCTGCTTTAGACTTGGTACTGAAACGGATTTGTATATAACAACCACTGATCTAACCCTTCTGTTATTGTTGTTTTGCAAGTAAAGCGCTCCCTCTCTTCATTTGGTGCCGAGACCGAAACTTGTTTGTTGTGTTGTACGTACGCACCCACTGTCTGCTACCTCTGCTACTACTACTGTTCTTCGACTTCTTCCACTACCACCCACCACTATGGTTCGTACAAAGAAACCTTTGGCCACTCGTTCCACCCGCCGCAGGACATCACCCAAGTCCGCTTCTCGTTCTTCTTCCCACTCATCTGTGCATCTCTCCGTCAGTCAACTCAACCTCTCAGCTGCACCTCCTATTCATCCACCCTCAGCTCCTACTGCTGCCGAAACCCCCATTCAACAGCCTTCTTTGGCACAAGGCCTCCTTCGACAACAAGAGTTCCATCAACAACTTCAACAACAACTCGAACAACAACGAGAGCAGATGCAGCAGTTTATGATCGCTCACCAACAACAACAACAACAGCAACAACAATTTCAACAACAGCAACAACAACAAATTCAACTTCTGACCACTCTTCAACAGCGCCCATCCCATCCACATCCACAACTTTCTGTCAACCTTCCGCGTCCTTCTATCTACTGTTTCAATCAGTCGGCAAACGACGTCTCCTTCGCTCACTGGTCCGCTGACGTCACCTCCTTCGTTCAACAATCTGGTCTCTCATGGCGTCGGGTGTTGGAAGATGCTCTCGATACTCCTGCTAGACAACAGTTCCATTCTCTTTCCGATGCCCAGACTACTACTCTTGACGCCGCGCTTTCTCACCTCGAGCTTCCTGCAACCGGCCGAGTCCCCTATTCAGGTCGCCCTCGCCTTACTTCAGCAGCCACCCACTTCCGACGTCATCCAGCTCGCCAACCATTTCAAGTCTCAGATGTCCCGTCTTCCCACCGCGGAGAGTATCGCTGCAGCCGCGTTCGTCAACCTCCTCCCCTATCAAGTCAAGAAGCACATGATTCATCACCTCTCCGATCCCGCTCAGCCTCACGACATCTACTCGGTTACCACAGAAGCTGTCAAGTACTACAACACCGAGCAGGCAATCACCAGTTCCCTCAATCATCATTCTTCTCCCTCTTCAGCCTCACAACAACGCGCGTCCACTGATTCCCCTCCCAGGTGTTACAACTGCAACAAAGTCGGCCATCTCGCTCGCCAGTGTCGTTCGCAATAAATCTCTACCAAGCCGACTCCCAAGTCTACTCCCGTCTCTCCTATTCATCCAGTTGTTCGCCGTACTGTTCTCAGCTCTCAGCCGTGCTCTCCCTCCCCTTCACCTCAGGACGCTTGTCAGGCGCAGAGACAGCCCAATCGACACTCGTCCGCGGGGAGTGATCACCAGTTTTCGCCGGTCGCTACCAGAGTTCCTGGCACGGTCAAGTGGTTCAATCCTGCAATGGGCTATGGTTTCGTTTCCCGCTCCGATAACAACTCAGACTGCTTCATTCACTCATCCGCTCTTACCTCCGGTCCCCCTCATTCTTCTCACTCAGACCCAGGTCTTTTCCCGGGCGAGCCAATTTCCTTCGACGTGATGCCCGACCCTTGGGGGCGTACCGACTGCGCGATCAACGTCTCAGCAATCCACTATGTCCATGGGGAGTGATGAAACGGATTTATATATAACAACCACTGATCTAACCCTTCTGTTATTGTTGTTTTGCAAGTAAAGCGCTCCCTCTCTTCAGTACCTAGCGGGATACACCCAACGTTAGGCTTCATATCATATCAATTGCTTTGTGCTTACACTCACTTCAACCGTTTTCGAACCTACGAATGACAGCACTTGCAGTTGCAGGTACCAGGCGAGCTGAGTGTGACGCAACTGACTGAAGAAACAGAAATTGAAAGCAGAGTGTAAGTTCAGTCAACGTTTGGTTGTTTGTTTCTCAGACATCGGGAATGATTCACGCTTGCGTTTGTCTTTCCGGCCATGCGTTTGTCTTTCCGGCGGATGGTGAGTTGCATCGACACAGAGCACTGATGACCCGGCACGTTCGCACATCTGCCTTTTGAACTCAGTCTGGATTCCGACCGTGAACAGTTTCCGTTCTTTGCCCTTGGTCACAGAGCGATCGTGCTGATAAAAGAACAGCGGACTGGCTTCGCCTTGCTCTTCCAGCTGCTGTGAATAAATAATAGATTGTGCTGCGGATTTGATTCTGGCGGATATTCCGGAAGCGTTGAATTTTGAATTATCCGCCACGTGAAAGAAAGAAAGAAAGAAAATTTATGAACATCGTCTAGTACAAAAGTCAAGTAGATACCGATCAGATTCAAAGGACAGGCTGGGCCGATCGACCGGCTTCTAATGCCCCACCCTTAGTATATGCAAGTAGATTCAGACCTGATAGTTCACTTTTAAAAGCATTTGCAGAAGAGGAATTTACCACTGAAGAAGGCAATGCGTTCCAAATACCTGTTACCCTGTTGGCAAAGAAATTTTTGGTTGTGTCGAAACGAGTATACTGTGTAAATAATTTCAATCTGTGGTCACGCGTGACAGACACGCGCGCGAATTCAAATAATTCCCCGACCGGAACATCCACCAATCCATGAAGAATTTTATACACCATAACCAAGTCCCTTACAATCCTTCGCTCTTCAAGGGACTTCAAATTTAAAGCAGATAATCGGTCATCATATGAGAGATCCCGCATACCGGGTACACGGCGAGTGAAACAGCGCTGGACTCGCTCTATCAGATCAATGTCCTTCAGCAAGTACGGATTCCAGATTTCTGAGGCATATTCCAACTGTGGTCGCACAAATGTCTTGTACATTTGCAACAAGAAAGAACCCTTGGTCTCGTGACAAAAATGTTTTAAATATCAGATTTATTTTCTGGAAACATTTAGTGGCTAAATTTTGACAGTGCATAGAAAACTTCAAGTTATCCGTTACTATTACCCCAAGATCAGTCATAGTAGAAACGATTGGAATTCTAATATCTGAAATAGTGTACTGAATCTGATCTTCGTTGGTATGTCCTAAGTGCAGAGCTGAGCACTTTTGAATGGCAACTCCTAACTGCATACCTGATGCCCAATCATATACTCTATTTAAATCTAACTGTAATGGGTATTGCGTTTCACCCTTTTTAGTTGCAAAGTATATTTTGGCATCATCAGCATACAATTTAATCCTTGACAATTTGAGAACTGTTTCTATATCATTTATGTATATTAAAAACAAAACTGGACCTAAGAGACTGCCTTGAGGAACTCCAGATGTTACTACAGATTTAGTAGAACAACTATTCTCAAGCTGTACATACTGTTGGCGATCTGTTGAATAATTTATTATCCATGATAAGAGGTTTCCAGAAACACCAATGCATTTTAGCTTATTGATAAGCTTAGGATGGGATACGCTATCGAAAGCTTTAGCTATATCTAAATAAATAATATCAACTGTTTCTTTCCTGTCTACTGCTTTAGTCCATTCATTTAGGCATTCTAATAATTGTGTTACATTTGACTTTTTACTCAAGAAACCGTGCTGAGCATGGGATATCAACTTATTTTCTTTTAAATGCTCAACTAGCTTTTCTCTAATTATAGATTCCATGACCTTACTGGATGTACATAGAAGACTAATACCTCTATAATTTTTTACCTCCGACAAGACCTTTCTTGTGAAGGGGTACAACCTTGGAAATCTTCCATTGACTGGGAAGTCTGCCAATAGCAAAAGAAAAACTAAAAATCTTTGCCAGGGGTTCAGCAACAACCGCTGCTAGGTTTCGCAGAAAAAATGGAGGAATTTCATCAGGACCAGAGGACCGTTTAGCTGTTAACTTCAGTATATGATCAAACACAATTTGTGTGTCGAAATTTACGTTGCACAATTTGTTTCGTGATATCTGCACTACATCGAAAGGAATTTGTCCATCATCAAGAATATATACGGAACTAAGATAGCGATTGAATTCCTCACAACAAAATACAAAACCAGGGGGTGCTAAAATTAGCATATCTATGTGTAAGTAGTTAAACAACATTCTCGTTCAAAACTGACTTTAGGGGTCCCTAATGAGGGCGTATATCTCAGGATTTAAGCAGAGCACAGTAATGAAAATTTCAGCAATCTTTTAAGAATTTATTTATCTTTCATTTATAACACGATTCTTTCAAATCCGTTGAGATTTGCAGTTGCTACAGCGGTGGCAAAATTGACTTCTAGGGGTCCCTAACAAAAATTTCAATTTTATCTACCGTATTCAGTTGACTCCTAAGCCTAAGCCTGAGCCAAAGCCTGAGCCTAAGCCTAAGCCTGAGCCTAAACCTAAGCCTAAGCAAGAAAGTGATTAATTAATATAGGTATAATGGAGGGACCCCTAAAAGTCAGTTAAGGCAAATCTCTACGGATTTGAATGAATCCTATTTTAAATGAAAGATCAATAAATTCTTAAAAGATTGCTGAAATTTTCATTAATGTGCTCTGCTTAGATCCTGAGATATACGCCCTCATTAGGGACCCCTAAAAGTCAGTTTTGCCCTCGTTCATCTGCACAAGATCAATGTAGCGTTAAAATGAATAGGCAACTTAGTAATATCAATTTATTTTGTGATATAACAGCGTACATCTGCATGCTACTATTTATATTGGATGTGTCGGGATTTTTTAACTGTACCATTCAATTTATAACCTGTAGTAATACAAGTAGCAAACTGTGAATTTATTCAGATTCACTTCAAAAATCTAAGAGGACTTGTTCTAAAACTTTAGGTTTGTGTTATTTTCCTTAAAAAATGTGATGAAAAGTGGTATTCTTGAGAAAAAATTCTGAATACATATACACTTTTTGAACACCATATTTCAAACGACAATAAAATTTCTCGCCAGTGTTCGGTCCCACCAAATTTTTTGGTGGATATTTTTATCTGAATCAACCCTGACTTTTTGAGTGTCTGAAGCGCTTGAAATTAAAATTATGGAAAATTAAGTTCATTTATGCCATTATCATGCATGGGCCGGAAAAATCCGGAGGGGGGTAGGGGGTTAGAAACCTCGGGGGGGGGGGCATGGCATGGCCTTTTTGGCACGATTTTGAAACTTTGAAATTGGGCCAAAAAATAATCGATATTTAACGATAGAATTCGTTAATTTATAATTAATTATGATCATTAAACACATTAATTTCTGTTTGGGATCGGTTCCTGATTCCCCGCAGGTACACCTGATCCCCATTTGCATCCCCACCCACCAAATTGGCCGCGACCTCAAAATCGGTAGGCCTACCCCAACTCAGATTTTGACTACCACCACAACCCATTTTTCCGGCCCATGTATGGGGTATCCCCACGCCAAATCCCCGGCACATGTATAGTTTCATACATGAGCCGGGGGTAGGGGGTATACCCCACCCTCGCAGAAATTTTTCGGTTAGGCAGAAAGTGACGCTTTTTGGGATCCCTGCGAGGTCTCCAGACCCCCTCCGCATTTTTCCGGCCCATGTATAGTTTGTGTTTTAGAAGTGTGTTTATTATTAGAATCAGTCAGCTTTGACTTCTTCTCCACGCCCAAGGCGTGAGAAATAAGTCAAATTTGTTGACACCCACTACTGTACTTGCACTCAGAATGACAGATGGTTGTTGAGATAGATGGCAGCGGAGAGTGCGGGCGAGAAAGCAGCGGTGGTGGAGGAGGCGGAGAAGCTGTGTGAGGTCGGTTCCTACCGAGAGGCGTGGGAGAAGTGCGCGTCGTTGCTGAAGGAAGAGCCACTGAACAGCTGGTGTTTGCCGGTGCAAGTGTGCGTGTTGATGGCACTCGAACGCACCAGTCAACTGTTTCTGCTGGCCCACAAGCTGGTTGACAAACTGCCCGACCTGCCTCTCAGCTGGTACACGGTCGGCTGCTACTACTACGCTATCGGTCAGTACGACGCCTGCAAGAAGTACTTGGGTATGTCTTATCCTTTACTTCTAGCTCTATCCATAGTGCCGACAGGTGTTGGGTAGTTGGGCTCTGTTACAGGTGTTGACCTTATCGTCGTTGTTATCGGGTGTTGACCCGTATACCACAGTCGTGTAACGACATATGGTATCGATGTGCATATGGTAGCGATGCCATGGTACCGGTTCACATTCCAAGTGGCACCATATGGTACCCCTTCGATCGAGACCTCAGGTGATAGCATATCATGACCCCGGCCCGGGTAGACCCCCGGACCCCCTATTACATATATGGCACCATATATGTGTATGGCCTTAGGTGATACCATAATGGTCCATATATGCAGACATAGTGCAGACTGTCACAGCCTTCTCAGACTCTTCCCCAGGCCCCCTCAGCCCGCCGCTACCCCTGCCCCCTCAGGAATTTTTCGAACAATTTTGATAGAATGTCTGTCTCGGTGTGTAAATGAGCTTCAGAATAGTTTATTTTAACCACTTGTAACGAAAAATACACATAAAAAACTTGATTTTAACCGAAAATCGGACCTTTGGGTTAACCATCCCCTCAACCCCCATCAGCCACCGCTATACCCTCAGGATCTATTAAGGTACCACCCCCTCAGCTGAAATGCTAGCCCATGTCTGCGTATAAATTGTATCACTGCCTCGATCGAATTGATACCACTTGAGGTTGAACCGGTACGATATGGTATGGTATCCGTATCTATCGCTACCGTATGTTGTTGTTTTCCTGACTGTACCAGGCAATACTCATTGACAACCTAAAAATCGTCACAATTCGTTGCTTGATTAGATTTAGGAAGTCCTTTTTTGTGCCAATCAACTAACTAATTCGGTGTCAGGTATTAAGGTTGAGTGTTGGGTTTTGTGGTAGTCTTGGCACTCTAATTATTGGATGCACATGAGTCAACTCTGAAAAAACAGGCTATATATGACGTTTCTAAAAGGGTTTTCAGTTATTCAACGAAGGATGGCCTACCATTTTCGTGTGGTTCAATCAGACTAAAACTTGGAGATAATAACACCATTCTTGATCGTGTTTTGTGTTACTATTTCAGTTTTTCACTGTTTGGTCTTTTTATTGAACAAATATCAAATTTAGGCAAATCGTGCCAGCCGTAACAAATTCGCTTTTGAAGTATCATTTTAACATGTCGAAATCATGCAGGCAATTTTCATAAAAGCCCTTTTATCCAGTTTTAGAGTTACAGCACTTTGTCAGGTTGAACATACCATTTTACCCGACAGCAAACTTGCTCTGAAGATTTTCTGCAACGGCGATTTAGGGTTTGGTGCCCTGGTCTGGTGGGTTCCCCAGCAATGCCCTGTTAGGTAGGGTTGGAGTGCAGCAGCCAAATTAACGGTTTCTTCAGCCAAAGCCACCGGAATGACGCCGCCGTATGGACCGGGATGGATTGTGTTCGGTCACGCATTTGCTGTAGAGAGAGAACACGACCAAGCTATGAACTGCTATCTGAAGGTACCTCTCTCACTCCACCTGCCATGTTAACTTTATGAAAGCAACTGCACTTCTCTAGGGTAACATCAATTCCACTCCATTATTTAACTTTAGTTAATTTTATTTGGAGTACCAACAATACCTGAAAAAACCCATCACCCAATACCTGACACCCAATACCCAATACTAATTTTGACCTGACAAAATCGAAAAAAATCGATGTTCAACTGAAAAATTAATCTAGAAAAATCGAAAATGTTGATCGATGATTAGGTTTAGGAAGCTGTTTTTGCGTTAATCAACTAAAAGTTACAACCGAGAAATTAATTGCTGTTGTACTACTTAGAAAAGTGGGCACTAGGAAATTCTACGAACCTTTAGTTGCAAAACAGCTTCCTAAACCTATTCATCAATCAACTTTTCCGATTTTCAGGTCAGCATAGATTTTTTTAGACGAAAGCCAATACCTGGAAAACACCCCAATACACCCAATAACCAATACCAGTTGGCAGTCTAATTTTATTTGACTATTTTTATTGCGAACCTAAATCGTTATCAGACGTCTCAAAAGCCCTTTTTTCGCTTTATTTTCGGATGCGACCTGTGAACCTATCAAATCCGTGATATGTCCTTTTTGGGGCCGTTATATCCGGACGGTTAAACGAAGCAAGTATTCAGTGGCAACAGCTTAGCTAAATTTTTATTAGGCTCAGTAGAGTTGTAAAAAAGCCCAAAAAGCTTTTTTTTATAAAAAATTTTGATTTTTCAAAATTTGTTTTTCTCAAATTTTTTTCCATGTTTAGCTTGTCGGAGATGCACTATGCATCAGAACCAACTTTAAATACAAAAGCTCATACATGTAACAGGGGGGGGTCTGGGGGGGTCTGCCCCCCACCCGAAATAGGCCAGACCCCCCGGCCGGGGCCCCCCCCCCCCCCCCTGTTGCCCCCCCCCCGAGACTATTTCACCGACCCCCCCCCCCCCCCTCCGATTTTTCTGGCAAGTAAATTTTCGAGCAAATTTTTGCAATTTTTTACAATTTCACACACAAAAATTGCCAAAATCGCCTGCAAAACAGCACTTTTTAGCTGTATTTCAGCCCAAATTAGCGATTTTTGGCAATTTTTAGCCAAAAAATTGCGATGTTTTCGATTTTTGAGCGTTTTTTAGTGCCCACCCCCTCCCCCAAAATTTTGGCTCAGACCCCCCCCCCCCCGGCCGGCGCCAGACCCCCCCCAACCCCCCCTCCCCCCATCGGCGGGTGACCTGTTACATGTATGCAAAAGCTGATAGTTTAGTTCAAACATTGTGTTTTAGCCTGAGAGTCGATATTCCACCTGCAGCATTGCTCACAAAGTAGCTGCTGCCCTCTAAACCTTTTTTAGGCTTAGAATAGGCGCAAAATTAAATTAAGCAATTTTTCCTGCAAAATTTCCATACTATGAATAAAATAGAAATTTTCGAAATCAGGCTTTAAAAAGAGTTTTTTTTTGCAAAATGCCTAACAACACTAATGCTCAGACACTGGCGTGCATGTGTGTTTGTGTGTGTTTACAGGCGGCCAAACTGCTACCTGATTCGCACTTGCCTCTGCTCTACATTGGCTTAGAGTATTCGCTGACCAACAATCTCAAGTTGGCCGAGAATTTCTTGAAAGAGTCGTTGCAACGCTCCCCCACCGACGTGCACGTTCTGCACGAGCTGGGCACTCTGGCCTTCAGACAGAAGAAGTACGCAGTGGCCGAGGAGTACTTCCAGAACGCTCTCGACCGCCTCACCGGCGGCACTAAGCCGAACCCGCTGCTCTCACTTGAGGCCAAGCTCAAATCTTTGTTGCCGGAGCTCTGGGAGCCGCTCATTAATAATATGGGTCATTGTGCCAGGAAGAGAGGCAAACTGGACGAAGCAATCGCCTTTCACAGGTAGACTGTTCTGTGTGACCACTGCCCAGCCAGCCAGGTGTCAGCGCTAATGAAGCCAATTTCAGAAAAGCCCTAAAACTGGTTCCTCGAAATTCGAGCACCTACTCGGCCCTAGGCATGACGCATTTGCTGAAAGGGCAGGTGGAAACGGCCATCGATTGTCTGCACCAGGCTCTGTCACTGAGAAGCGAGGACGGAGTGAGTCGCACTTTGCTGGCCAAAGCTTTAGAACTGCTGGACAACAACCACTGGCTGTGGCAGCCGCGAACTGATACCTCTCTCTTCTGGCTCGACACCGAACTCCCTCGCTTGGCGCCCGACCAACTGCCCAGCAACAAGTCGGTCTTCCTCAGAGACAACCCTCGTCTGGATGATTCGTCGGCTGATTTGTCCGACGTCGACATGGACAAGACCGGAAACACCAGCTTGGCCGGCATTGAGGAGGTGGAAATGGACTCCTCCTGATAGTTTCGCCTCTGAAATATTTGATCCTCCCTCACTGAGTTTATTCTGTCGTGTATTTCAGTATAAAGCTTTTCACAGCGTCTCTTGCTGTATTGATTGTGTTGTTACGTCACGCCTGGCACGTCCCAACGTGTCTGCCTATCTATCGTAGTTTAGTTGGCCGTTGTTACTGCGTTTTGTAATATCTCCAACGCGCGCGCTGTCGTTGCTATGTATCGGGGGGAATATTATTGGACTTATTGTGTGGTTTAGTTGAGACTGTGCAATGGATTTGGGTTGGGAGTGGGAGTCGAAAAAGGACCACTGGGTCAAATTCGACCATGACATTAGCCAGAAACTGTGTGATTGCGCGGAGGGCGGAGAAAGCTGCTTCCAGTTTACAGTGGAAAAGTCGAAGCTCCTTGTCGACTTCGGCAAAATGATGCAGAAAAATATGACCACCGGGTTTCAGAGAAGTGTGCGCTGCACTGTTAAGGATGACAACGGTAGCTCTCCTCATTATATGCTTGGATTTATCGATTATGCTTATTTTACATAAGCCGTATTCATACTCTGTGTCCAAACAATATCTGCGGCCACATTTGTCCCAATGGCTTCGGCGCGATGGCGCTTTCATACATATTTTAAACAGGTTGGCCGTCGACATTTTTTGACACCAGTATGAATGCGCCTTTACATAGCATCACTTGAGTTGAACGCTCAGGTGTTTATGCCACTGTTAGTTCATGCACAGTGTTGGCCATAAAAAAGACCGCTTTTTTCGAATTTTCCCATTAATTTCAAATAGCCGCCATTCCGTCAATTTTCAACCGAATGGAAAGATTTTTGGCACGATTATTATTATGATTTGCTTGCATCTTATTTTAGCTAAGTCCTAGCCTGCCAGCCTTCTGTTGCTATGAATTACACCCTATCTGAAATGAAGGGACACGAATTTTCAGACGTCAAATTTGAACATACATATCTCACATTAACTATCATATCTCATTTTGCAGGTTAAACAACCTTTATATTAACTTAAAACCCTGAAGAGGTCAGCACTGTCGGTTAAAATTTGGCGGATTTTTACTTTCAGTAGACGCATACATGTAACAGCTCCGGGCCGACCTGGGGGGAGGGGGGTAGGGGGGTTTTTTCCTCAGGTGGGGGGTCGAGGGGGGGTTTCGCCCAGGTGGGGGTCCCAAATTTCAAAAAGCTCCAAAACGCCTAGAAATGCGTTTTTAGCACGTTTTTTTCATAAGGAACGCTAAAAATCCTATTTTAAGCTGCCAAAATAGCGTTTTAAAGCTAAAAACAAGCAAAAAATGACAAAAAGAGCTTACAAAACCACCGATTTTTCTTAAATATCAGCAGTGGAAACGCCAAATTCGGTTTCCAAAGGCTTTTCAAGTGAATTTTAGGCTAAAAATTAGTGATTTCTGACCCAGTTTGTTAATACTGGAGCCACTACCACCACTTGTATTTTTTGGTCGGGGGGGAGGGGTCCCTTAACCTGTCTCGGGGGGGGGGGGGGGTGAGGGGGGTTTGGCCTTTCCAGAAGGGGGGTTAACCCCCCAAACCCCCCCTTGTACATGTATGAGTAGACGTGAAGATTTGGCATTCTCAAAAATAAGGGCGTCAATCTCAACGAAGGTTACACAATGAACACCTGTACTGTCGTGCTTCATGTTCAGAGGGTCCCATCCTTATTTTTCGTAATCCTAATTTTTCCTTCACTGAAAGTAAAAATCCGCCAGATTTTATTAACAGGCAGAGCTAGAAAGCTGACCTCTTCAGGGTTTCAAGTTCATGTAAGGATTGTTTAATCTGTAAAATTTGGGAAGGATCTGGTAAAGGATTTGTGATCTGAGATATGTATGTTCAAATTTGTCGCCTGAAAATTCGTGTCAGTTTATCCCGCATGGGGCATAACTCAAAGCTGTGGAAGACCAACAGGCTAGGACTTAGCCAAAGCAAGCTGTAAACAAATGATAATAATCGTGTCAAAAATATTTTCACTTGACTTAACATTGACGGAGTGGCGGTCATTTGAATTTATCCGAAAAAAAAAACCAAGCGGTCCTTTTATGGTCAACCAACACTGTATTTATATAGTTCAGCAGGCGGACGGATCGCCTGGGAATGGCAAGATGAGAACGGACGCTGGCACTCCTACCACCCGACCGTGGTTATGAAGTTGGAGAAGGCTCAGCTGGAGTCGTCGGACACAGTGGCTCTCACTATCAACCAGCAGAGCTACACAGTTGACCTGACTGCTCTGCAACAGAAGAACGACCTTAGCGGCGTCACTCGATCTGTAAGTATCACACTACCCCTGGCTGAAGTAACCACATATTATGAGTGATTACCGATTTATGCACAGTTGTTAGGGTCAAAATTCTTTTAAAAACCTATTTTTAAAAAAGCTTGTTTGAAGGCTCAAAAAAATTTTTTTGAAAAATCAATACGAAAATTAACGTACAAATGCAGTTTTTAGTAAATCCTAAGCAGCCAACATTTTATCTAGCAACCATACATGGGCCGGAAAAATTGAGGGGGTATGGCTTGTCGTCAGGGGAGGTTGCATACATGGCCGCGGGGGGTCCCAGGGGGGTTTGCCTACCCCCAACTTGGGCTCGGCCCCCCAACCACCTGAAGCCGACTTTGTTCCTGACCCCAGAGAACCAAACCACCGAAATCGCCGCGACCTCCAAAACCGGCAAGCCAACCCCCTAATTTTCCGATTTTGACTACCCCAACCCTTTTTTCCGGCCGGAAAAAATGGAGGAGGGGTATGGATTTTAGGAGGGGGTGTGGCCGAAAATTTTTTTGCTTTCTCAAAAAAGGGCGCCGGAATTTCGGACGGGGTATTGACAAAAAAATTGTTTTTTATAAATTAAAAAGCAATAATTTTTTGGCCTAATATAAAAAAGTTTTTTAACAACTGTAGATATATGTCGTTGTTCGGCTGACTGTTACAGTTGCTATTTTTAATTCGACGTCACTTGTAGGTGCGCCGCGTCACAGCGGCATCAGAGCACGCGAACAGCGCTCAGCCGGCTCCCCCAGCGCGCGTCACGCGTTCAAGTAGCAGCGCAACCAAAGCAGCTAAACAACCAAAAGAAGAAAGAGAGGAGGAGGAGGAGGCGAGTGGCTGTGGACCGCCGCCAGCTAAGAAAGCCAAGAGTTCGAGAGCCAAATCGGCCCGTCAGAACGGCCGCGGCAAGAGCTCCAGCAAGGCCCCGACCGCTGAAGGTGCTCTCTGTTCTGTCAAATAGTTGGTTAGGACAAGTTTCAGGTGCCACAAAGAAAGTGCTGGTGAAGGGGCGAGCGCCGGTCGATCCGGAGTGCGTGGCTAAACTGAACAAGGCACACGTTTATTGCGAAGGAGACGGCGTCTTCGACGTTATGCTCAATCAGGTCAACTACTCGCTTCCTTGTGTCTCTTCCTGCTATATAACCGTGTTGGCTGCTCCTAGTCCAATAGGACAAAAAGTTACAATAACAACAACAACAACTACTACTACTCGATTTGATTTGTTTTGCAGTGAAATAAATGCACTCTGTACCCTTCCGATACCATGTAATCATTTTGCTAAGGTCGTGAGCTTCTACCGTATGGTATCGGACTCGGTCAGCCAGTTAGTTTGCAGCAATAAGCTGGTACGATACAGTCTGGCACTTAACGCCGTTTATGGACCTGACTTATTGACTTATTTCTCTTGCCACTTGGGCGTGGCGTGGAGGACGTTTATGGTACTGGCACCATATATGCTAGGCTAGTGGCTCCTCCAATAGAAGAATTGACTGTTTTCAGACCAATCTACAAAACAACAACAACAAGTACTACGTGATCCAATTGTTGGAGGACGACAATGCCAAGGCGTATTCGGTCTGGTTTCGGTGGGGTCGCGTTGGCTTTAAAGTAATGTATTCAGTAATGATTTTAGGTGAGACTGTGAGGCACACTTTCTTTCAGGGTCAACACA
The DNA here is from genome assembly GCA_030248155.1 of Sabatieria punctata. Taxonomy (NCBI): domain Eukaryota; kingdom Metazoa; phylum Nematoda; class Chromadorea; order Araeolaimida; family Comesomatidae; genus Sabatieria; species Sabatieria punctata. The sequence goes on from JASANB010001672.1 coordinate 37,311, forward strand.
CGCTGGTTCCGTGCGGTCCGGACCTGGAGCAAGCCAAGCGAACGTTCTGTCAGAAGTTTTTCGACAAAACCAAGAACGAATGGGCCCAGCGAGTGAGCTTCAAGAAAGTGCCGGGCAAGTACGACCTCATACAGGTACGTACGGCCAGACTGAACGACATTCAAGTTAGATACCTCGCTTTTATAAGTGCAGCACCTTGCTGCTCTATCAATTCAAACCTTTCTTTCTCTCTTCCTGACGGCGCCACAATTTTTATGTTAAGCTAAACCTTTAATAATCCTACATAGGTCGCACAAATGTTTTAGGTGTAATCAAAATTCGAAAATTTGAAGGTGGACCAGCCGGGGGGTCGCCGCCTTTTTCTGGGTGGGTGGAGTGCTTTGGGGTTGAGCAAACACCCCGTACCTCCCCGCGGCCCGTGTTATGGCAATACTATCGTAAAATCTGGGATAATTAACCACTTGGAACAAACCAAACGGAAGTGACAATCGAAATCTATGCATGGTTTCTTCAGGTAAACCAACCTTGTTCCGGTAAAAGTGGTCGTTTCGCAGTTAATAAAACATCAGTAAATAATAGCTAGCAGTAAAGTGGTTGCAATGGAAAAATGAATAAGAGAGCGGAATAGAGAAGTAAATAAGTTTCAGGTGGACTTCTCGGTGGAGCATTCGGACAACGGCCAAGCGTCCGGTTCTTCAAGTAGTTCGGTGAAGAAAGAAGAGGAGGAGGAGGAGCAGGTTCCAGATTCTGTGCTCGATCAGAGAGTACAGGCGTTGCTGAAACTGATCTGTGACATTAAGGCCATGGAAGCCACTGTCACCGAAATGGAATACGACGCTCAGAAAGCGCCTTTAGGTATGAATATAGGCATTTTAATCCAAATTGCCCTCACTCTATGTTCGTATTGCGCGTTCGGAACGTAGTTGCTGCGTACGAATGAGTACTTGACGGATTTTTCCTGGTTGCTGTAAGGTCAGATAATAGCTATGGCTCATTGAAACATTACCAGTGTACGTACGTAGCTATCAATGTTGTAGTTATTTCTGAGGCTACAACTGTTTATCAGTCTGTAATCTCGTAAGCATACATGTAACAGGGGGCGGAGTCTGCCCCCACGCGACTTAGGCCAGACCCCCCGATCGGAGACGGCACTCCGATTTTTCTTGCAAGTAATTTTTGAGAAAATTTTTGCGATTTTTTTAGTATTTCAGGCACTAAAATTGCTAAAATCGCCTGTAAAGCAGCGCTTTTTAGCTGTACTTGAGTCCGAATTTGCGATTTTTTACGATTTTTCAGCGTTTTTGAGTTCCCAACCCCCTTCCCCTTCGGCAGATGACCTGTTCCTTGTTGTCTCATAAGATTTGCTTTCTAGGAAAGCTGACGCCAGCCCAGATTAAGGCAGGTTATTCGGCTCTAAAGAAAATCGAAGGCCTCATTGAACGAAACGAGTTTGGCGCAAAGCTGGTCGAGCACTGCAACGCATATTACACGCGCATACCGCACTGCTTCGGGTACCTCCTGTGTCTGTCCGTAATATTAACCGTTCATCTGCCTGTACAGAATGCGCACCCCTCCGCTGATCAAGGATCAGACGGCGCTTAAAAAGGAGATTGAGCTGCTGGAGGCGCTGACAGATATCGAGGTGGCCATTCGCACGCTCAATAAGGCATCGACCGATAAGACACTGCATCCGATCGACCGGCAGTACGACTTAATGAAGTGCCACATCAAACCGCTGGACAGTTCTGATGAGCACTACAAGGTATCTGTTCTGGTCTCGGAACGGCGCTTGATTTTTAGACTCTGTTTTAGTTGATCGGCGATTACCTGCAAAACACGCACGCGCCTACCCATCTCACCTACAAAATGAAACTACGACAGGTCTACTCTGTCGACAAGCACGGTCAGGACGAGAGCTTCAATGACGTCGGAAACAAGTAGCACCCCTATTATTCTGTCAAGTGTAATGGTACTTGCGCCTGGCGTTTAGAGTGCCACATTTTATCTAATTGGTGCCGTACCCAAACATGGGCTAAAGTTGGCTGAAGTGTGATTGGCCCAGCTCGGGCTAAGTACTGTGGGATTAGCTGCCCCTCCAGAAAGAAATTTGCTTCACTGCTAAGCCTGAGTTCTATTTCAGAATGTTGTTGTGGCACGGTTCCCGTCTTACGAACTGGTACGGAATTCTCAGTCAGGGACTCCGCATTGCGCCGGCCGATGCGCCGGTCACTGGCTACATGTTCGGCAAAGGCGTCTACTTTGCTGACGTCAGTAGCAAGTCAGCTAACTACTGCTTCGCCACCCGACAAAAAACGGTCGGACTCGTCTTGTTGTGTGAGGTATTACCACCCCTGTACTACACACAAGTTCAGTAGCGTGCCCAGAGAGGCAGATCCTTTTCTTGTGGCAGTAGGATGAAAAAATAAGATGATGAATATATGTACAGAAATCCGTTATTTGACGGCTAATTTTTCAAAACTTTCTCGCTCTGCTAGGCCCCTTCAGAATTTTTTGCACCCCATTGGAAAGTGTTCTGCAGAAATCAGTTTCACTGTGAGGCTGTTACAGGTTGCTCTGGGCAAGACTAACGACCTGTTGGCTGCTGACTACAAGGCCGACAGACTTCCTCCGGGCTGTGACAGCACACGCGGCTTGGGATCGATTCAACCGGATCCGAAAGATAACAAGACTTTGTACGGATGTGTTTGTAGTTTCAATCAGTAATCGGGCGTTGTTTCAGTGGCGAAGATGTAGTGGTGCCGCTGGGTAAACTGGTTAGCACTGGAGTTCAAAACCCTGGAGGCTACACTCTCAATTACAATGAATACGTGGTCTACGACACGCGACAGATCAAGCCCAAATATTTGGTCGAAATCGATTTCCAGTTTTGAGTTTGACGTGAAGCGTTTGTTTGATTGCATTCTTGTATCATTGTTTGTTGTCATTCCATTATTGTTTTGTGAAGTTGAGTAGAACTGAGCTCATTTTAGTTCGTCCTTGGGCTGCAAGACAGCTTTGGGAGGCTGGTAAAACCTCTTTGTTAAAAAGCCACTGCTTTTGCTAAGTTTTTCAGTGAAGCTGGTCTGTTCGAAGCAAAAATGTAGTTGGAAACCGAAAGATCAGTCAGACGTGAAGGGAATAAATAATAAACGAACGAGACCACTAGGGCAGAGATAGATTGCCTTTGGGACAACGTCATCAAGTTGTATCGATCAAGTTTTTGCGCCACCAAGTGTGCTTCCTAAACTCGGCTCCTGGTCGGGCTTCAAGAGCTCCAGCCGTTGGGTCGTTTAGTCTGGCAGAATGGAGGCCCCTCTGGTCGTAGCCAGCACTAGATGCAGCAGAGTTAGGAACGCTCCGTGGTGCAAAATAATTCCCATAGTTTTGGTGGTGTCCGTTCTTTCCTTACTGGTTGCCTGCGTTTTCTTTGAACAAACTCGACTCAACAGAAGACAAGCCTTGGAAAAATTGCAACGGGATTTAGTGCAGCGAATCAACAACTCTTCTGTTGGATGGAAAGTCTGTTTCAATTTACTTCTATTTGTTTTTCTGGCTTTTAAAGCTCACAGTGCCTTTTCTGCGGATGCCTATTTTGGTCGCTTATCAGGCAATACGAAAGATTTCGATAGATGCTTAGAGTTGAAGAACATAAATACCCCAGCAGTGAACAAAAATTGTTTGTGCAACCTATGTACAGGGTTCGTGCAGGACCTGGAAAGTCAGGGAGTCATGGAAAAGTCAGGGAATTTAAAAAAAGTCAGGGAAAAGTCAGGGAATTTGGTGTCTGGTCAGGGCAAAATTGATAGCAGCAGAAACATATCGCCGCCAAATTTCCCTCTCAGAACTTTACACAACACCCTTTTGAAAATCGGTCTTCTGACTTTATGTACTACTACTCAAACCGGAAATTTACCTTCTGAATACCGTTTAAATGCGTTTTACAAAGCCAATTTTTCAAAATATTCTCAGATTGGTTGCAGTTTCTTCACTCTGGTTGGTCAGGGAATTTTGACTTTGGTCATGGAAAAGTCAGGGAAAGGTCAGGGAATTTTGCTATACAAAAGCCGCACGAACCCTGTATGTAGCTGCCTGTTCTCACACCAAAAAGATACGCTACAGACGCTGATGGTATACTGTAAGTTGACTATGTACAGGCGGTTTACAATGAGCATCCAACGTTCGTTGAGAGGATAACGGTGCCGTCGAACCCAGATTGGTGGCTGAAGCAGAATGTGAGACTGTTGTCGGAGAACTGGCGCGCAGTCAGTCGGCAGCACCTCCGAAGATCTGAACCGTCTGCATATCGATTTGCCGGGTTCATTCGACGCTCGCCTCAAGTGGAACCACTGTTGGACTGTGCACGAGATCGGAAACCAAGGAAAGTGCGGCAACTGCTGGGTAAGCGAACTGCTGGTGCTGATGTCTTTTCTGAATATCAGCTGCAGTTTTAGGCCACTGCTGCGGCCGCTGTAATTTCCGACCGAATTTGCATTCATTCCAACGGTTCAGTTTAAGGGCCAGGTGCAAGTATCAGTTGAAGAATTGACGGCTTGTTGTCCGTTCTGTGGACCGTGCTTGTCGACAGAGTAGACCTGTCGTAGTTTCATTTTGTAGGTGAGATGGGTAGGCGCGTGCGTGTTTTTTGCCAGGTAATCGCCGATCAACTAAAACAGAGTCTAAAAATCAAGCGCCGTTCCGAGACCAGAACAGATACCTCCCAGTGCTCATCGGGAACTTGTCCAGCGGTTTGATGCGGCACTTCATTAAGTCGTACTGCCGGTCGATCGGATGCAGTGCTCGTATCGGTCGATGCCTTATTGAGCGTGCGAATGGCCACCTCGATATCTGTCAGCGCATCCAGCAGCTCAATCTCCTTTTTAAGCGCCGTCTGATCCTTGATCAGCGGAGGGGTGCGCATTCAGCACAGGCAGATGAACGGTTATTATTACGGACAGATAGGCAGGAGGTACCCGAAGCAGTGCGGTATGCGCGTGTAATATGCGTTGCAGTGCTCGACCAGCTTCCCGCCAAACTCGTTTCGTTCAATGAGGCCTTCGATTTTCTTTAGAGCCGAATAACCTGCCTTAATCTGGGCTGGCGTCAGCTTTCCTAGAAAGCAAATCTTATGAGACAACAAGGAACAGGTCATCTGCCGAAGGAGGGGAAGGGGGTTGGGAACTCAAAAACGCTGAAAAATCGTAAAAAATCGCAAATTCGACCTCAGGGTACAGCTAAAAAGCGCTGTTTTGAACAGGCGATTTTAGCAATTTTAGTGCCTGACCTAACTACTAAAAAAATCGCAAAAATTTTTCTCAAAAATTACTTGCAAGAAAAATCGAGTGCCGTCTGTGCCACGCGATCGGGGTCTGGCCTAAGTCGCGTGGGGGAGACCAGACCCCGGACATGGCGTGTCGCGGAGATTACAGACTGATAAACAGTTGTAGCTTGTTGACTCGAATAACTACAACATTGATAGCTACGTACGTACACTGGTAATGTTTCAATGAGCCATAGCTATTATCTGACCTTACAGCAACCAGGAAAAATCGTCAAAGTACTCATTCGTACGCAGCAAAGTCGAACGGATACCAAAGGTGCCAAGAACAAGTGGGAATTGGATTAAAATGCCTATATTCATACCTAAAGGCGCTTTCTGAGCGTCGTATTCCATTTCGGTGACAGTGGCTTCCATGGCCTTAATGTCACAGATCAGTTTCAGCAACGCCTGTACCTCTCTGATCGAGCACAGAATCTGGAACCTGCTCCTCCTCCTCCTCTTCTTTCTTCACCGAACTACTTGAAGAACCGGAACGCTTGGCCGTTGTCCGAATGCTCCACCGAGAAGTCCACCTGAAACTTATTTACTTCTCTATTCCGCTCTCTTATTCATTTTTCCATTGCAACCACTTTTACTGCTAGCTATTATTTACTGATGTTTTATTAACTGCGAAACGACCACTTTTACCGGAACAAGGTTGTTTACCTGAAGAAACCATTTTTTTTTGGCATAGATTTCGATTGTCACTTCCGTTTGGTTTGTTCCAAGTGGTTAATTATCCCAGATTTTACGATAGTATTGCCATAACACGGGCCGCGGGGAGGTACGGGGTGTTTGCTCAACCCCAAAGCACTCCACCCACCCAGCCGCGAAAAAGGCGGCGACCCCGGCTGGTCCACCTTCAAATTTTCGAATTTTGATTACACCTAAAACATTTGTGCGACCTATGTAGATTTATTAAAGGTTTAGCTTAACATAAAAATTGTGGCGCCGTCAGGAAGAGAGAAAGAAAGGTTTGAATTGATAGAGCAGCAAGGTGCTGCACTTATAAAAGCGAGGTATCTAACTGGAATGTCGTTCAGTCTGGCCGTACGTACCTGTATGAGGTCGTACTTGCCGGGCACTTTCTTGAAGCTCACTCGCTGGGCCCATTCGTTCTTGGTTTTGTCGAAAAACTTCTGACAGAACGTTCGCTTGGCTTGCTCCAGGTCCGGACCGCACGGAACCAGCGTGTGTTGACCCTGGAAAGAAAGAGTGCGTCACAGTCTCACCTAAAATCATTACCGAATACATTACTTTAAAGCCAACGCGACCCCACCGAAACCAGACCGAATACGCCTTGGCATTGTCGTCCTCCAACAATTGGATCACGTAGTACTTGTTGTTGTTGTTTTGTAGATTGGTCTGAAAAGAAGTCAATTCTTCTATTGGAGGAGCCACTAGCCTAGCATATATGGTGCCAGGACATAAAGCCAGAGAGGGGAAGAGAAATAAGTCATAGGTACCATAAACGTCCTCCACGCCACGCAGTGGCAGAGAAATAAGTCATAAGGGCCATAAACGGCGTTAAGTGCCAGACTGTATCGTACCAGCTTATTGCTGCAAACTAACTGGCTGACCGAGTCCGATACCATACGGTAGAAGCTCACGACCTTAGCAAACTCACATACGATGATTACACATGGTATCGAAAGAGTACAGAAGTGCATTTATTTCACTGCAAAACAAATCAAATCGAGTAGTAGTGTTGTTGTTGTTGTTGTGTCTTTTTGTGCTGGAAGGACGGTTATATGGAAAGAACAAGAAGCGAGTAGTTGACCTGATTGAGCATAACGTCGAAGACGCCGTCTCCTTCGCAATAAACGTGTGCCTTGTTCAGTTTAGCCACGCACTCCGGATCGACCGGCGCTCGCCCCTTCACCAGCACTTTCTTTGTGGCACCTGAAACTTGTCCTAACCGACTATTTGACAGAACAGAGAGCACCTTCAGCGGTCGGGGCCTTGCTGGAGCTCTTGCCGCGGCCGTTCTGACGGGCCGATTTGGCTCTCGAACTCTTGGCTTTCTTAGCTGGCGGCGGTCCACAGCCACTCGCCTCCTCCTCCTCCTCTCTTTCTTCTTTTGGTTGTTTAGCTGCTTTGGTTGCGCTGCTACTTGAACGCGTGACGCGCGCTGGGGGAGCCGGCTGAGCGCTGTTCGCGTGCTCTGATGCCGCTGTGACGCGGCGCACCTACAAGTGACGTCGAATTAAAAATAGCAACTGTAACAGTCAGCCGAACAACGACATATATCTACAGTTGTTAAAAAACTTTTTTATATTAGGCCAAAAAATTATTGCTTTTTAATTTATAAAAAAACAATTTTTTTGCCATACCCCGTCCGAAATTCCGGCGCCCTTTTTTGAGAAAGCAAAAAATTTTCGGCCACACCCCTCCGGCAAATCCGATACCCCTCCATTTTTTCCGGCCGGTAAAAGGGTTGGGGAAGTCAAAATCGGAAAATTGGAGGTTGGTTTGCCTGGTTTGGAGGTCAAAGTGGCGATTTTGGTGCTTTGGTTCTCTGGGATATGAACAAAGTCGGCTTCCAGGTGGTTAGGGGGGGGGGGGGCCGAGTTCAAGTTGGGGGTAGGCAAACCCCCCGGGACCCCCCCGCGGCCATGTATGCAACCTCCCCCCGACGACAAGCCATACCCCCCCGATTTTTCCGGCCCATGTATGGTTGCTAGAGTAAAATGTTGGCTGCTTAGGATTTACTAAAAACTGCACTTGTACGTTAATTTTCGTATTGATTTTTCTCAAAAAAAAATTTTTTTGAGCCTTCAAACAAGCCTTTTTTAAAAAATAGGGTTTTAAAAGAACTTTGACCCCAACAACTGTGCATAAATCGGTAATCACTCATAGCATGTGGTTACTTCAGCCAGGGGTAGTGTGTTACAGATCTTGAGTGACGCCGCCAAGGTCGTTCTTCTGCTGCAGAGCAGTCAGGTCAACTGTGTAGCTCTGCTGGTTGATAGTGAGAGCCACGTGTCCGACGACTCCAGCTGAGCCTTCTCCAACTTCATAACCACGGTCGGGTGGTAGGAGCTCCAGCGCCCGTTCTCATCTTGCCATTCCCAGGCGATCCGTCCGCCTGTTGAACTATATAAGGACAGTGTTGGTTGACCATAAAGGACCGCTTGATAGGGGGGGGAGCAAATTAAATGACCGCCACTCTGTCAACGTTAAGTCAAGTGAAAATATTCTTTTTGACATGGATTATTATCACTATTTTAGCAGCTTGCTTTGGCTAAGTCCTAGTCTGCTGGTCTTCGAAGAAGCTTTGTGTTGTGCCCCATGCGGATAAACCGATACGAATTTTCAGACGATAAATTTGAACATATGTACATATCTCAGATCACAAATCCTTTACGTGATCCTTCTCAAGTTTTATAGATTAAACAACTTACATGAACTTGCAAAACCCTGAAGAGGTGAGCTTTCTAGCTCTGCCTGATAAAGCTGGCGTGATTTTTACTTTCAGTGAAGGAAAATTAGGATTACGAAAAAATAATGATGGGACCCTCTGAATATGAAGCACGACAGTACAGGTGTTCATTGTGTACTTTCGCTGAGATTGACGCCCTTATTTTTGAGAATGCCACCTTTCATGTAAGGGTGGTTGGGCGGGAAAGGAGGAAAAAAACCCAGGGATGTCTACTGAGTTAATCTGCCAAATTTTAACTGACAGTACTGATCTCTTCAGGGTTTTAAGTTAATATAAAGGTTGTTTAACCTGCAAAATTAGATATGATAGTTAATGTGAGATATGTATGTTCAATTTGGATGTCTGAAAATTCGTGTCCGTTGCATTTCAGATAGGGTGCAATTCATAGCAACAGAAGGCTGCTATGCCAGGACTTAGCCAAAATAAGATGCAAGCTAATCATAATAATAATCGTGCCAAAAAATCATTCCATTCGATTGAAAATTGATTGAATTACATGGCTTTTTGTAATGAATGAAAAAATCTGAAAAAAAGTGTTCTTTTTTATAGCCAACACTTTGCATGAAACCAAGAAAAGTACAAACACCTGAGTGATCAACTCAAGTATAATAGGGAAAGGCACTTTCATACTGGTGGCCAAAAATGTCGACTTACAATTTTTTTAAAATATGTATGAAAGCGCCAATGGCAAGGCTGAAGTCATTGGGAGAAAGGTGTACTGTGATATGGTTGCACACAGAGAGAGCATACTTGTTAGGTGAAATAAGCATACAATCGATAAATCCGAGCATATAATGAGGAGATTTATTTTTGTCATATTGCCCTTAAGAAAAAAGGCATAATTTCTCTGAAACCATATAATCAAATGCTTTTCTGCAATCGGTTTTGCCAATGATGCCAAGGAGTTTTGACTTTTCCACTGTGAAACTCTAAGCAGCATTCTCTGCCTCCAGCACCTGTCACAGCAGGTTTTCAAGAAGGCTTGTGTCATTTTTAATTTTGTTCCAGTGGTCCTTTTTCGACTCCCACTCTAAACCTAAATCCATTGTGGGGGCTAAATCAAACCACACAATGTGTCCAATAATATTCCTCCCATTTACAAAGTAAATTAATAATGCGTGCTATGGAGATATTAGAGGAAACGATGAAGAATAACCAATAACTAAACAATGAGAGATTTTTTTACACGTTGGGATATGCCAGGCGTGGACACTTCTAATAAATACAATCAGACACAGCAATATATCAAGCGGAGAAAAGCTTTATACTGAAATACACTACAGAATAAACTCAGTGAGGGAGGACTCTATTATTTCAGAGGTTAAACCATCATGAGGAGTCCATTTTCATTTCCTCAATGCTGGCCAAGCTGAAGTTTCTTGTCTTGTCCATGTCAACGTAATACTAACCAGCTGAATGAATCATCCAGACGAGGTTGGTTCCTGATGAAGAACTGACTCTGGGTTGCTGGCATACCTCGTCAGGCGCATTGTTGAGGGAGATCGGTGTCTTGTTTGGCGAGAGAGGTATTTGCCCGCAGCATGGGCTGCCACTGCTTGTGGTTGTTGTCCAGCAGCTCTAAAGCAGTGGCCAGCGGAGCGCGACCCACTGAGTCCTCAATTGTCAGTTGCAGAGCCTGGTGGGGACAACTGATGGCTGTTTCCACCTGCCCTTTCAGCAAATGCGTCATGCCTAGGTGGCCGAGTAGGTGCTCGACCTAGGAGGAACCTGGTTTAGGGCTTTTCTGAAATTGGCTTCATTAGCGCTGACAATCTTGGCTGGCTGGGCAGTG